>CABHPP010144853.1:0-50744 GCA_902168425.1 Peromyscus attwateri | reverse complement strand
CACACACACACACACACACACACACACACACACACACACACACACACGGCTCGTATTAACATTTCAAATTCAAATGATTATTACCACTTCAGTTACTATCTTTGACTGTATATATGGTTTTCTCTCTCTGTGTCTCAGGGAGGGTGTGTGTCCATGGAGGCATGTATGTATGTTGGCTATGCTTAACAACTCACAGAATGATCATTGTACAAGTGGGGAGTTCTGGATAGAGAGCAAAGGCAATGATTCCATGGAGAGAAGCCCGCAGTGGTATTGGAAAAATGTTTGGGGTACATGTGGAAGACTCGATCGTCTCACCACAAATTAGTTGAGAATAGAGAAGGCTCTCTCTCTGTGACAGGGTGGGGCCAGGCTGAGGCAGGGCCTCTTCTTGGAACTCATGTGCCTGCCATGGAGCTCCTTGGGAGGGACATGGCGCCTCATGGGCTTGCGGGTCACATCTCTGACCTCCAAAGACAAAGATGTTTTTAAAGAATATTATGGCATACATGCCTGTAAGAAAATCTGTCTCCACATTTTTTTTTCTCATAAATGTGGAACGCTTTTGATTATGAAACTGGGGGAGAGGGATGTCTCTAAAATAAAATTGCTGGGTTAATATGTATATGAAATTATAAGGGTATGCATATAGCTGATGCATATTGCTACATCCTGTGACTGAAGAGCTGTATCAATTTAGACCCCTGGGTGTGGAGTGGGGTGAGCTCTCCCCTTTTATATTCACTCCTGCTGAGGCACTGCTTCTCCTGTGCCCATCATTCACACCGGGACTTCCTCTGTGTGCCACTGTGATGCCTGTGAGTTTCTTTTGAGCAGTGCATGTTACAACTTTATATTTTCAACCAATTCACCTTTATGATCACAACGTATGTGAAATTGGAGTTGATATCTGCTTCACAGGCAAAAGCATTGTCCCTTTCTTGTTGATCTCTTCCCTGCAAATTGTGACTCATAGCAGATTTTTTTCTTTCTTTTTAAAAGAAAATTTAGATTACATGTATTTATTATTATTATTATTATTATTATTATTATTATTAGTGTGTGTGTATGTGTGTGTGTGTGTTGACAGCTTTTGGGAATCAGTTCTCTCCATCCACCTTGTGAGGCCTGGGAACGAGCTCGGGTTGGTCAGCTTGGAGCAGGTGCCTTCACAGCTGAGCCTCCTCCTCGCTGGCTCTAATTTCCATCAGGTTCTGAGAAAGCTATCTCTATCTTTTACTCAGGAAAGAGTGTATTTCTTTTATAAGATGCTTCCCCCCCTCTTGTATGTTATCTAAAAATGGGAAAACCTACATCCTGCATTGCTAACTGCTATTTTGAATCATAAATCCTTGTGTTTAAACTATACTTTACATTATTTAGCAGTAGCATCTGAGAAGTGAATGATTGCGGTGTGGATGGGTTTTGTTTATTGTTTGGGAAGGAGGGGCTTTTCTCTTAGTCCTTTTCTTGAAAGGAATGTGATGTCACCTTGCGGGAGGATTACTTACATCATAATGGGCAAGATGTTTGTAGATAAAGATCCTAGCTAGAAATTTTAAAAGGCTACGTGTACATATTCCGAAATCAACAAGAAAGACTCAGAACACTATGCAGGGTAGAAGACACGTCATGGTGTGAACTCGTATTTGTTTCTCGTCAATATTGGTTTACATAAAGTTTTACGAAGTTAACACACTTGATGCGCTTGGGGTTTGTTGAACAAGATTTATGACTAATCTTTTTGGTGTTTGTGAGTGGTTCATTTCATCCCTTAATTTAACTTTACAAAAGAGAGCTTGAGAAGGAAGTGAGGCAATTGGCTGCAGATTCCCTGTGCAGCGGATTGTGAAATAAACTGGGTTAATTTTCCTCCATTCCCTTCCCTGAGAAGTGTCTTCCGAGAGCAAGTTTTTCATTTCACTAAAGGCTAACACTCGTCACAGAGGAGAGACCTCTTCTCTCTTGCGGCTTTTTTCAGTGTGCCGCTGAGGATGCCTGCACACTAATAAGGCTCTTGTTGACGAAGCAGGGATAGTGAATGAGGGTTTTGGAGGGCCTGGAGCCTGGCACCCCACTGAGGATCTCATACACAGCACTGGGTAGAGTGGCCCTCACACCTGTGATCTTTCCCATCAGCTTGCACTCTTAGAAATTATTGAGGGCCCCTTAAGAGAATGCCTGCATGTACCTTCCATAAATTGACGCTACACGTCAGTTGTGTTAGCTGATGTGAAAGAACAATAGTAGACCTTCCCGCGTTCGTACAAACAGCTTCCTCAAGGAGCATATTTACCAGAGGGAACATTTTTAGTGAGCAGCACTGTTCACAGTTGGGGAAATTTCTTTTCATATCAGTGTAGTAAAAGGCAGCAGGATGCTGCTAGCTGCCCCTGCATTCAACCTACTGCTACAGCATTGGTTATTATGTAGTTTCTGGAAAATTCTACCACACCATCAAGAGAGAACACCAATGAGAACATGTTAACAATGCTTTCACGCTAGCATAAACATTTCTGACATAGTCTCAGGGTCTCTTAGAGGGGTGCAGCACAGCCTGAAACAGACATAGACTCAGGAGGCAGAGATGCAAGCATCTCCCCTACCATAGAGATACCTGACGAGGCTCTGGAAACCGCCGGCCACAGTGGGGGCTGTGCAATTCTGAATGGAGACACGTTTTTTTTCCAACAATCCATTGTATATTATCAATTATGTGAAAATGTGCAAAAAAATGAGTAAAACCACCATCCCAGTTTATCGTTATGATACCAGATTCTAGCTTGCAATGGGTTTTCAAATCTCCATGTAGAGACAGTTCACACAGTGTCCAGAGCTGATCTGACCTTTGACCCCCAGAGTTCTCCAGGTGTGGTGGGGCCTTTCCTGCTTAGTTGATGGTGACACTGTAGTTGATCAGGCACAGCATTCTGGAACCATTCTGACTCCTGGTGTCATGGTTCTGTTCTCTTACTTTCCCAACTCAGCTCCTTCATCCATCCGTTGACCACCCAGGGCCAGGAACCTTGTGGTTGAAAATGGTATGTGGACATGTTCTTCCATCCTTAGTCACTTTCAGACACCTACCATGTCTTATCTACAGCCCCGACTTGCCCCTACTGAGCCCACCATTGTTATCAGGAAAATCTTTTGTGTGTTGGTAGTCTCATTAATAAAAGAATTTAGAAACCAACTTGGGAGGAAGCTCAAGGACAATTTTATTACTGTTCTGAAGAAAACAACAGGACCGGGAAGTTATAGATCTTGGCAGCTGCCTGGAGTAGGGAGATGGAGGAGAGGCAGAGAGAGGATTTTTGAGTTAGTGTCAGAGAAAGCCAGCAAGAGGCTGCACGGGAGGAGGGGAAAGCATGCTTAGGCTTTCAGCCAGTGTCTCAAAGAAAGTGTGATAGAAAAAAGGAAAGAAAAGAGTCACTCTTTCTTGAGTTGGGACTCAGAAGAGTGAGTGGGCAAGCTTAGTGCTGTTGCATGGTGTAGCTCTGTAAACAGGGGCTTCTGGGAGGGATCAATACACAATTCCATTAAGAGTGGTCTCCCAGCCAAGGCCCAGCTGGATTAGTAGATCAGAATGTTCCATCTCCACCTGGGGGCCATAGTAGACTTCAGATGCATTTTTTTGGCCTTAATGGCCTCAACACAGTTCTCTGCCTTTTCATATAGAGTTTTAAAGCCAGGAGGGAGACAGTTGTGAAGTTTCTCTTCTAACATTAACAGAGAAACAGGAGGTGGGATCCAACATGGATCATGATCAGGGGTCCATCGTCCATGGCCCCCAATCCTGCTGATACCTGGAGCAACACTCCCAGGTGTGGCCACAGTGACTTTTGTGGTTCCTTGACATTCCAGAAAATCCTCTGCCTCAGGCCTTTGCCTAAGCTCTTCCCTTCAGAGTGCTCTGCCTCTGGCATATTTAATGCTTCTCACGTCTTGGGGTAGAAGTAACTTTCTCACTGTGTTGTGTTTTGTTTATCTTATCTGATATCTCACCTCCTGCCTCTGCACTGGACTGCCAGTCAACACCACGCTCTGCTCGCCCCCCTCCCACCCCACCCCTTTCTCTAAGCATCCATACTCTTCCACTTACTTAGCTGCTGCTAATGAATTGCTCATGTGTAGTGTCTACTTTGCTTCACCAGAATATGGATTCCTAATCAGTTTGTTTTGCTGATGTATTCCAAGAACTCAGCATAGCGCCTGTCAAATTGTAGACATACAACCAACACTTGCTAAATGAATAAGAAATGCAACACCTTAAGAAAAACCAGGAGGCCTTGGATCCATCTTACTGTTTGAGGTTGTTACCAGTTAAAGTCAGTCATCAGGAATTTGTTGAGAATATCAATAACTGAAAGGTTGTCCACTACAAGTGACAGCTCAATTTATCTTGGCTTAGAGAAGGAAAGAAAGACCAAGAAAGGAAAGAAAAAAAGATAAACAAAAGAGAAGAAAGAAGGAAGAGAGAGAGAGAAAAAAAACCAAGTAAAAAAATCTTGTTTGTATATAAATGGGTTTCAGGCACAGCTGGATCCAGAGGTTCTTTCCTTTCTGCATCAGTCCCATTCCCAGACAGCCTCTCTCTTTGCGATGGAAAAGATGTCACTCTCATCTCTAGGCTTTATGTTATCTGCCACACCTTGAAAAAGAAGGGTGTATTTAATCTATGCTAGGTCCTGCTTATTTGTTCTGGGTGGATACAGGAAGGGAGTGTGTGTGCATGTCTGACTATCTCTGCATCTGTCTCTGAAGTTGGAACTGTGCTCACTCTGGCTCCTCCAGGCCCATCCAACAGCATAGGGTGTATTTTTTGTTCCTTCTGTCTCCAAGTGTACCTTGCTTCTCTTGTAGGAAGATGCTAGGTCTCCATGCTGACTTATTTGGTTCATCCTTCTGTAGGGAGTGCCCTAGCACACCTATGGGAAGCTTTTCCCTGGCCTTGCTGGGGCTCTGACCTGGTCCCTTATGCCAAGTCACTCTAAGTGGGTTTCCACCTTAGCCTGGGGAGATGATCCCTTGGGCTTGGCTACCCTCTGTGGAGATGGTTCTGGCTCTACTCAGACTCTGAGTATTCAGAGCTTGCCATCCCAGGTCCACACCAGAGACCTTTCTTATCCTAGTGGGTCTCCATCACACAGCTCATGAAACCCAGACTATTCTTGTCATCCTGACACCATTGAGCTACCATGTTTATCCCCCTTCCTCCATATACGTGAGCAGATCCTGACCTGCTCAGCAGCTTGACCATCAGCTGTTTAAGAAAGCAAGAGCCTTTACCTTTCATTCTCATCAGTCACAGGAGACCCCAGCCTCCACACTGTCCCTCATTCCTGAGACTGGAAAGCCCATACTACCCCATGGTCAATGAGACAACAGCTGTTAATCCAGCTAAGCCCAGGGTACCTTTCCTATCCCTATGTGCTTTTTGCTCTGGTCTTTCCCACTATGACTGCTTTTGCTTCATGGAATCTTAAATGTCCAGTATTCAGTGCAGAGAGCCCAGCACATGTTTAATGAATGAGTCTTGGGAGAGCTCTGGTGAGTAGCTGTCTCTCATGTATAGGGCAGTACACTAAGATGTGTGGCTTCTGTGATCTGATAGAACCTCCACCCAGTCTGCTGGGACCTGCTGTCTTGGTAGGACTGTGCTGTGCACTGCTGGGTCCCTATGTGCTAATGTAAAATTGTCCCTTTATCCAGACAGGCACCCTTTCAGGTGCACCTATTCTGGCCTGTGCTGATGACTTACGGGAATGGACAGGCACGGAAGTAGAGTTACCATTTATCCATTGCTTATGTTGTGTAGACTGTCAAAACTAATGAAATTTCATGACAGACGGGCAACGGCTAGCTTCCTGGTGTTATTTGTCTTTCTTGCTTCTGGCTCAGAGAGTCGGGTGATTTTTCATTTGCATTTAAAAATGCCAAGGAGACTAAGCATAATTCGCCTCCTCAGAAAGCTAGCAAATTGTGTCAATGCAGGACCATACTTAATAATCATCAGGCATGAGAAATGAAGAGCGGTTAGGCAGGCTTGTCTATCTTGCCTGTTCCCCTCATCTCCTTTCCTACCCGTTCAACCAGTTGCTGAACTCCAGGGGCATAGACCCTGTTTTCCTCCTTGTTCCCATCTGAGAGCCAGTCTTTACAATGATCAACAGAAGGTCCTGGGGCGAGTGACATGTGTCCCCTTGGCTCAACAGACTTGGAGAGATGATGAAATAGATGTAACCCATAAGGAGAAAATGGTGGGATTAAAAAAAGACAATTGGATGGATGAGGGGAGGAAGGTCCTGGGAGCCAGTTTAATTCTATACCGACAAGACTCCAAGATTGCTCAACTGTGTTTACAGAACCAGAAGAAACCTGCAGAACCAATTAATCATAACAACCCAAACCCATGGCTGGATGGTCTGTGAAATCCCTTTGTGTGCCTCGCTTCTTTCTTTTATCTCCCTACCGGCGCCATGTGATCTGCCTGTTCTTTGTACCGTATCTACCTGATTTCAAAGGAACCCTAGGCACTGTAATTCCTTACTCTCCACAAATTACTTTTGGGGGTGTCTAGAGGGACCCCAAGTATATACTAATCAATTGCCAGGTCTTGAGTCTCATCCGCATTATTTTTCTTCACTTGCACAGGAGCTTCCTGAGCTGTGTCCTTCAAGCATACCAGCGACAGCCCTGTGTCCTCTTGAGCCCCCCTGGAGAGTCAGAAGCACTTCACATGGGTCCAGTCAGGAGAGAGCTGGCGCTCCATCCCAGTGTTTTCACAGGGACCTTAAAACTGTGCTGTTTGTGTTCCAATACCTTCTAGATTTTTTTTTCACAGTAAACAGCTCTTGGGTGGGCAGACAAAGCTGAAAGACAAGCATTATGCTCTAAACCCAAGCCCTTGCCGCCATGACTAAGGCTCTGTGATGGGGCCAAGCTTTGCCGCCTCACCTCCGCTCCCTCAGGCTGGGTTATTTTCCAGAGGGCTCTTCAATTCTTCCTGCACACTGGCATCAGAAAGGCAAGGCATGTCTTGACATGTCCACTCAACAGTCAAGGACACTTACTGAGCGTCTACACCACGTTACATGTTCAGGGGCTGGAAAACAAATCAGATACAAGACTTGCCTTCAAGGATGCTCTTACACCAACAACTATGCAATAAATAAATATATGACAAGGGAACTGAAAATAAGTGCAATGGGAGAGGTATGCAGGTGTGGACGAGGGAGATGATGGAATAAAATGAGAGCTGGGCTCGGCAGGTAGGTCAGGGTTGAGGCTGCAGGGGGAGAGGAAGGAACATACTCTAGGAAGAAGAAACAGCAGGAGCATGGTTGATGGCAAGGGTCACCACAAGCTTGTGTAAGGGGAGATATTTGGGACAATCATGGAAGAAAGGGGTGAAAGTCTATACGTGGTATCCCAGGCCAGCAAACAACACGTGTATGTCTTATTTGCATGTGTCACAATATGCCAATCTGATCTGCTAGTATTGGAACAACTGGCAGCCATGGAGCAGAGGGGTGTACTTTTGAAACAGGTGGGTTCACCTGGATCACGGTGTGGTACATGAGGAGAAGCAACCTTGGCAGTGTGGAGACGTTTGCAAGGAGCGGAAAGAATGGGGAGTGAGATGAAAAGGCAGGCACTTTCAAAATGGAGGAAAGATGGCTGGCCTGGGAGGCAGGTAGGAAGATCTGAATCTGAAATGCTCGCTCGCCATAGGCTCATGTCTTAAATACTTGGTCCCGGACGATGGCACTGTTTTGGGAAATTCTGGACAATTGAGACAGGACTCAACCTCAGGTCCTTGGGGTGTGCTACCCCAGGTGCTTCCTCCCATTCTCCCGAGCTCTTGATTTGCTGTGATGAAAATGGCTTCTTCTATGGCTGTGGACTGAGCAGGTCAACCAGCATGTCATCCCCGCCATGACCAATGGAACCTTTGAAATCTTGATCCACAATAAACGTCCCCTCCTTCGGTTGTTTCTGTCAGGTGTGAGGGTCACAGTGACACAAAACTGACTGATACGATGACAGTGGGGGTGAGGGGAGGAAACTGAGAGGCAGATACCCAGGGAGAAAATGACGTCCTGCAGACAGAGACATCGTTCTAGAAGGAGCAGCTCTGTAAGGTGGGTGGGGCAGAAGCAATGGTTTTCACCTCATTCACGGGGCAGTGTGACAGAAAGTGGGTAAGTGTGTGGCCTTGTTGCCGGGCACGTGACACGACTAGCTCTCAAGTTCGGGTTTTTCAGATGTTGAAGACTGTGTCATTTTCCTCACGCGTACACACCCGCATGTCTGGTGTCTTGGAGGAAATCAGGGAAAACAACATGGCGGGATGGTGAATAGCAAGGAGTTATTCTGTGGATGAGGAGATGCAGCCACTGAGGCTATGTTAGAAATTATTCTTGAGAGAGGTCAGGGGGCACCGAGGGTACTCCAGGGGGTACCCTGTATGCTACAGGTGGTACCATGGGTACTCACTCCAGTCAGTACCCTGTGTACTCCAGGCAGTACTGTGAGTACTCCAGGCAGTACCCTGTATGCTCCAGGTGGTACCATGGGTACTCAATCCAGGAGGTACTCCGTGTACTCAAGGGGGCACTGTGGGTACTCCAGGCAGTACCATGGATACTCACTCCAGTCAGTACCCTGTGTACTCCAGGCAGTACTGTGAGTACTCCAGGCAGTACTCTGTGTACTCCAGGTGGCATTGTGAATATACTAGGCAGTACCGTGGGAATGCCTAATTTTTTTTTTTTGTTTGTTTTTTGAGACAGGGTTTCTCTGTGTAGCTTTGGAGCCTGTCCTGGAACTCACTCTATAGCCCTGTCTGGCCTCGAACTGACAGAGATCCACCGGCCTCTGCCTCCCGAGTACTGGGATTAAAGGTGTGCACCACCACAGCCTGGCTACCTAATTCAATCCAGGAAGGAATTTCCTGGACCTGTGTGTCCACAATCCCATTTAACTCCTCCCAAAAGGGCGACTTAACTGAGATAAATTCCAGTTAAGAAAAACAGAGTTAGCAGTAACAATTATGGACACACTGGGCATTCCCCTAGAATACCAGGCTTTTGTATAATAAAAGCCAGGAAAGCTGGAAGCCATGTGGAAATTGCTTTGCCTGGAAGTTTCTGGAAGGCCCACATGCTCCCAACCAGAACACTGATGCTGGGCCTCTTGCTGTGGTCAGTTTAGGTGACTGCCAGCTGTTGTCATCCATCTCTCTCCTGAGAACTGGGAATTTGTCTGGTCCATCTTCCACGGGGGAGGGAGGCAGCAGAATGCTTCTTCTCTCTTTCGATGGGGAGGAGCAGAGGTGGGGAAGCCGAAGCTTATCAGCATCCTGCTTGCCTTTCTGTTGCAACTGGCTTCATTAGATCAGGCAAGAGTTGCCAGCATCTCTAACTTTGACTTCCCTAAGTAAAGCATCACAAAGAGCTTGCCCCCTACTCCCATCCCTCTCCCAGGAATGCGCTCCCAGAACTCAGGCATCTGCCCCTTGAACTAACCTTCCTTCAAACCAGATAAACAAAGTAATACCAATAAAAATATCCATCTGTGCTTAAAGATAAATAGAGCATTAATATACCAAACTGGGATCTGGGTTCTTTTGGAGCCAGCTTTAATGATATTAGACATCTGTTCTCGCTCGCTCTCCACTCATTTCCATTCCCACATTCTTAGAAGGAAATAAAGTGACAGGCAGCAGAGTGTCTGGGCAAAGTGGAGTGCCACCTGACCTCTGCCTCTTTCTCAGGCCAGTTCCCCCAAAAGAGATGTGAGACAAAAGTCTGAAAAATGATCTCCCTCAATGCTTTGTCACTTGGTTTCAGTATCGATTTTTTAAGTAATGTTTTTATTTTTTATTTTATGTGCATTGATGTCTTGCCTGCATGAATGTCTGTGTGAAGGTGTCAGATCTTGGAGTTACAGACAGTTGTGAGCTGTCATGTGGGTGCTGGGAATTGAACCCAGGTCCTTTGGAAGAGCTGTCAGTGCTCTTAACCACTGAGCCATCTCTCCAGCCCCATAGCATCGATCTTATGCATAGGGATCTTTTAAAATTAGACTTTTTAAAGATACTAGAAGCCAGTTGACTGCTTTGCAGTGGTCAGTAGATGGCTACCTAAACTATACGTATGGAAGTGTACATGACCAAGGCAACCATTCCTTTCCTTTCTAAGCACCGCACCTAAAGCTGTAATCTCATCACAATTATTTCTTTAGAGGAGAACTGACCTGGATGGACAAATTAGATGATAGTTATTCCTTTCAACATTTTCAGCATTTGAGAAGAACTTTGTACCATCGGGCTGAGTATGTGGTGGGGCACTTGCTACCATGCATAAGGCTCTCAGTTCTGAACTCTGGTGTGTCTACAGGCTATAAATGTTCCGGGGGCAATGATGCAGGAGGTACTTTCAGGGCTTGAAGACCAGGGTTGAAAAAGTACAGCCATGAGGGTGCTACAGGGCCTGCAGTGCCCAGCCAAGAGCAGGCAGCTCCCGATGCTATGCACCCAGGGTCCAGAAGCACCGACTCGTAGATAGGACAACATGGCTTCAAACTTAAATCTTACAATACTCCATATATGACACGGATTAAAGGAGAGGTATTTCACCCAGTGGAAGGGTTTCCCACAGTGCTTTGCAGGACACCATTTAAGAATCTCCATTCTAGGAGCACTGCCTGGTCACACAATTTTAACATTCTGACTGGGCTTGCAACTTGGTGAGAGCTGAACAGTTTAAATGTTTTACAGTGTAATTTCATTCCTCTCAACATTTTGTTGGAAACCTTCTAAGCATACAGAAAAGCTGAACTAATTGTTAACACATGAAGACCAAACACCTAGATGTCTACAGTTGTCAATATTTTGCTTTTTTAAAAAAATCATGTTTCCATATCTGTCCATTTGCTTTATTCTTAGATTCCCCTTCCAAACTGCAGACCTCAGAACCTATCACTCCCGTGGGTCAGCACACACATCGGTTTTAACTCGGCTCCATATTTGTTTATAGTTCTATTTTTATAACATTCATTTACTTATTTATCCACACATCCGTGTGTATGTGTGTGTGTGTGTGTGTGTGTGTGTGCGCGCGCGCGCGCGCGCGCACGCCACAGTATGTGTCTGGATGTCAGAGGACAATCTGTGGGAATAGTTCAATGTTATAGGTCAAATTTACAAGAAGGAAATGAATAGGTAGAGTATATATAGTTTGTGTTTTAAAATACAACCACATAGTTCACACTGTCATGAAGACACAAAACAGCTGCCTCACCCCTGATGGTTTCCTTGGGGCCCTCCCCACTCTCCCCGACACTCCAGGTCCAGCCTTTCCTGAACTCCTACTGACCACTCCTGGTGTTTTATGTCACCACAGGTGAGCCTTTCCTGTCCTAGGCTTCCCAGACCATGGTGACCTTTTGGAAAGTTCTCTGGCGCCCAACTTCTTTCAGACAGCATGATGCTTCTAAGACTGGGCCCTGTCATCATTGCCTTGTATCCACAGTTCTCCCGGGGGTGACACTGAGGCTGTAGACTGAAGAGGACTATGACTTCAGGGATTCTCCCTGGCCTCTTACGTCTAGCATGTTAGCTTACCGGCACACACCCCATCGGTGCAGAATGTGCTGGCACACGCCCAGTGACAGGTGAGAGAATCATTGTAACTGGGTGGGCTGCACAGGAGGCCTGAGCAATGGGGCCACCTTGCACAGTGTTGTGGAGGATCACAGTTGCCCAAGGACAAGACTGTCCTCCAGTATATAACTTCTTAAACTGGAGGCTGTGACCCCATGCTGAATGGAAGGATACAAGTCTCTGGCAACAGCGGAGGTTTGCTGAACACACAACGACCAAAGGCCAATTCAGACTCAAACAGGTGAAGACTCTGAGGTGCCGCCACACCCCACGGCTTCACGGCAGCCTTCGCTCTGAAGGCAAGCAGGCTTACTTTGCATGGCCCATGCGATCAGACCACAAAATGTTATCGAGTACCTCGGCTCACATTCCACACTACTGTTATGTTGTGAACGACAGTGTTTTTACTGTGCATGCAAACTTTTCTGCCCTTACAGAACACAGCAGTTTAGTTACGAAAAACAAAGGCATGTAACATTTCCACCACCCGTCGTCAGCATGGAAGTCTCAGTAGTATAACTATGGTGGAACGTTCGATTTTAAAGTTTGCTGCTTAGAGCCTGGAGATGACTCAGCAGCTAAAGGCGCTTGCCACTGAGACCGATGACCGAAGTGGCATTCCTAGGTCCCACCCTGGGGAGGAAAACTTACTTCTGAAAATTGTTCTCTGACCTTCACATACACAAAAGCTCTTCCTTTAAACGGAATTTAAAATAATTAAATTGCTATGTAAGGTCTTGATTTGAGTTTCAAAAAAGTCACAAACGTTGCCTCACGATTGGAACAGAGCAAGTTTTAACTGTTTTTGACTTTGCAGTTCATTGGTTTCGTGGTTTGGATGTGAAATGTCCCCTGTAGGCTTGTGCATTGGTCCCCAGCTGGTGGCTCTGTTATGTAGTATTGTGGAACCTTCAGGACATGGGGCCCAGGTGGCAGGTGTGGGGCTATAAGGACTAAGCTGAAAGGTTGTACCCCCATTGCAGTCAGAGCTCGATTCCTGGCCAGCAGGGATGCGAGGAGTTCTAGCTGCTAGCTCCTGCCACTGAGAACGGGGGCATTTCTCCACTGCTGTAGTGGACTTGCCCCCTCTCAGTCCCTGAGGCAGAACAAGCCCTTCTTCCTTTGTCAATGATTCTGTCAGACAGCAATGGGAAAAATAATAATGCATACAATTGGGTGTCTGACACATTCACAATGTTGTACCGCTATTTCCACCACGCAAAATTCTATCTGCTAAATACTGACTACCCATTCCTCCCTTGCCCCTGCCTCCAGCAACCACCATTGCTTCTCTGCCCTCTGAACACAACACTCTGGAGCAGTTCACATAGGTAGACCCACAGTGCCTTTCCTTTAGTGTCTGATGCATTCCACTTCCATCCACACAGTAGTATGTGTGAGAATTTCTTTCCATCATATACTGACTGCTGTCACATCCTGTGGACAGACCGGATCTTGTTTGTCCATCCTTCCGTTAGGGGAGACTTGGCTCACTTCCACCAATCGTTACGTTGGATACCATGGCTGTGCATACGAATGTGCCAATGTCTGTTCAGACATCTGCTTTCTATCTCTGGATAGAAACCCCAAAGAGGAATAGCCAGATCGTGCATCCTTCTATTTTTAGCTTTTGAGGCACTATCCTACTGTTTTCCACAGAGGCAATCACATTTTATCTTCTGTTACAGACACAATTTAGAGTGAATCTACTTTTGTAGCTTATAATTTGTGAATTGGGCAGTAGTCTGGACAAAAAAAAATGGTTGAGAATACCCTGCCACACCACGTGAGGAGATTGTATTCATAACCAGTGAAGGAAACTACAAGGGACAAACAGCTTATGTATAGAAAAATGGTTTGAACAGTGGTTCAACTTGTGGCTGGCTGAGACTAGACTAGTCTCTCTAAGAGTTGGTTCAGTCTGTGTTCACATCAGGCCACTGTAGAGGGAGAAATCTCAATGCCAAGCTTGAGAGGTATGGGCAGTTTTAGGCCAAATTCAGGCCCCAGAAAGCTTCTGATTTCTCTCTGTGCCCAGCAGCATGTTCATCTCTTGTCCTCTCTGATACCCAACATCCTAATGGGGAATAGTGTATCTAATTGTGGCTTTAACCTGCAGATCTCTGGTGGCTTGTTGTGCTTCTCCACAGGGCCATGTAGATTTCACATGAAGGGTATTTTGGGGGAAACAGATGAATGTAACAAAGCTCAGGTGTAAGGCCAGCATGGCTGAAGAAAAAGGCAGCAGGGGTGGGCTGCGGAGGGGTGGGACTGGCCACAGTGGACTTGCAGGCTATAGTTGGGAGGAGTCTGACTTTGTCTTTAAGTGAGATAGAAGCCTCTGGAGGGTTTTGAGCAGGGACAGAGCATGATTTGCCTGCGTTTTAAAGTGTTCCACTGTGACTTCCTAGCCCATGGATAACCCCCCCATACACACACACACACACACACACACACACACACACACACACACGTGTGCAGAGCATCATCTGGGACTAATTACCCACTGAGCATACTTAGCAGCAATATTTATCATCATCATAAAAACATACAGTATGGAGAAGCGATTTACGGTTTACAAAATGCCTCTGATTCATCATCACACTCCGTTCCTGGGCAAGCTTTTGCAGTCTCCAGTCTCCCTGGCCATGTGCCTCTTGCAAGTCATCTTCTCAAACTCATCATGCATTAGACACTCGGTGTGTTAGTAGCAGAGCTGGGCATGGCCCCCGTGATCACAAAGTGACATCGATGGTCTTCGGCAGCTCCAGCTCCAGCAATAACATACTGGCTTGGGAGGGTTTTTGAGATTAGCCTCTCTGTTTATAGCTGAGATGTGGTTGCCTGTTCCCAAACCACCCAGGGCTGGTCCACATCTCTCTTCCAGCACCATTTATCACCTACACTCAACACTGGCTTTTTCTTAGCAGGCTAGACATTGCCATAGTGCCTTTCATAGTTCTCTGTAGAACTCTGCTGCCTAGAAACACATTGGGGATGATTCTGTAAATCTTTAGTGGCCCACCCTCTAGAAGTAGTGAGGTCTAGGCATGCAGGTGCACATTCTCATTGTGCACACATTGAGTGTCTACTGTATGTGGTAACTATGGTAAACATTGGTTACACAGTGAGGAATAAAAAGGTATAATGTATGGTGTTTTTTTTTTTTTTTGGTTTTTGGAGACAGGGTTTCTCTGTGTAGCTTTGTGCTCGTCCTGGAACTCACTCTGTAGCCCAGGCTGGCCTCGAACTCATATAGATCCCCTTGCCTCTGCCTCCCGAGTGCTGGGATTAAAGGTGTGCGCCACCACAGCCTGGCTATTTTTTTTTCTTCCCGGAGCTGAGGACTGAACCCAGGGCCTTGCGCTTGCTAGGCAAGCACTCTACCACTGAGCAATTGTGCTTGTATGGTGATTTTTGATGCTTAGACTCTAGGAAGGTTAGACAGATTGAGTAGGCATGGAGTGTGCGTGTGTGTGGGTGTGGGGGATTGGTCCTGGGGACATACAACATCACTGGTGCGATCAGCACCTATGGTGATGTCCACAAAAGGACACTCGCTGTGATGGGAATATTCAGAACACAGGCCTGTTTAGAAAGATACAACTTCACTTTATCTTTTAGGGGTTATCTAATTGGCAACCTCATTCATTGATTAAAGAATAAAGCACAAGATCCAGAAAGCCCCGCAGGAGAAAGACGATCACTTAGGACAATGTGTTTTTCATGTGACAGAAAGAAAAGCTAAATTTGGGCCAAGCATCCAGACCTCCAATAATACACTGTCCCAAGAATTTAGACGTAGGCTGACTGATGGGTGGCCCCTCCTGTGCAGGACCTACCTGCAGGTCTGAGTGAGCAGGGCTAGTGTCATCTGGTGCCTCTGACTGGGGTGGCATCCAGGGCCCTGGAGATCATGTTCTGGTTCCTCTGAGGAAGGAGCTTATGGCTCTGTTAGTAGGGTGCGGGAGGGTGCTTGCCAGGCTGCTAAGTAACTTAGGCACTAAACCTTGAACTAGGAATGCTATTGAAAAACCAGAGTGGCTTGGTGTCCCAGCATGTTGCAGATGAGAAGCTCATGCAATTCTCAGCAAACATTTCTTGAAGACCTTCTATGCTCCACGCACAGTTTGGACTCAGAGGAAGAACACCTTGCATGAAGCCAACCCTCTCCACAGAGATGCCATTTAAGGAAAATAAGGAAATGCACACCAAGAAATGCATTCGGAGATTGTCAAACACTCAGAGGGACATCCCTGCTGCTTAACGGCAGACATTTGAGAGTAAATACTTTAGTGGAGAGACCAAAGGTCCCAGACTGGCAGTGGAGTGGGGACATGAGACAAGGAAGGGTATGTATGCTGCCAGACAATTTACCCACAGGCAACTGGAACATAACCCCCCAGGGCCACAGTTACTACTGACGGGCAAGGTGCCAATTGTTGACTGACGCTGCTCCTGGGGCCATAAGTTCACTGGTGCATTCAACTTGAGCTATTTATGGGCAGACTGGGCACCAATGGTCAGAAAAAACTTGCGGCCCAGTCCTAGACAGTGCTGTCTAAATTGGGGCGTGCATGGCCAGTGCATGTGGGTAGGGAAGTGGGGGGCTTGCTCGATCTGGGATGATGTGGATGAGCACAGCCTCCTAGACCTAAGGCTGAGGAACAGCAGGCCTGTGGAGACAGAGGCAAGGGCCATTCACAGTAGAGGGAAGAGAATGGGCAAAGCCCACTGCCATATTATGGATGACAAATAATCTCAAGGCTAGTATGAAAAGAGAACCTGCTGAAGGGAGTGGAGAGACAGGCAGGGCTTGAGGCTCAGAGCAAAAAGTCAACATCATCCAAAGGAAAGAAGATTCTAGAAGGCTAGCCCTTCTTTGCTTTTTGTAGGATATCTTCATAGAACCAAATTTTAAGAGTTTCAAGGTATCGGAAGGGAGTGGCCACCTGGAGTCATGGGGTAGGAGACTGCAGTTGGGGAGACCCATGCCCAGACAGAGGAAGCAGAGACCCAGACAATGCCCATGAGCTTGGGGGAGCACTGAACTGTGGGAAGGGCCTCCCTTTTGTAGTGAATTCTGCTTTAAAATGGAAACAATCCAGGCAAGGACTCAAGCCGATTCTGAGGATGGCCAATCCTTGAAGAAGAAAAACAATTATGTAGTAAAAGGATTGGAGAACGGGGAGTTTCCAGGGACCATTTCTTTGTGTCGGTCATGATGCGTTTTGACAAAGTGTGAAGCTGGGAGAAAGCCATGGGTTTGAGGACTGCCGGGCTCCACCGGGCAGCTTGATGAGGGGCGAACAGCGATTGCTTGCCGAGAGGTCTGCTCCTCCAGTTATGAATTTAGGACCAAAGCATGCAAAAAGAGATTACAGTTGAGCATTCACGAGGAGCATTCAGTGAAAAATGAGGCTGTCATGCAGGCTGGGACTCAATCTACAAGGGAAAGTAAGATGCAGGCAAGCTCGGGCAGCAGGCAGAAAATGCCCAGTCTGGAAGCTCAGGGTTTCTATAGCACTGGGGGAGAATTCCTCTTTGCAGCTATTATCCCATCCTTCCTTGTGTCTCTGACCCCATGAGGTTTCTTTCTTTCCCTGTTTCTTCCCAGCTCTCTTCATTAGCAATGTCACCTGAGTTTCACAACCAGCCACTGAAACGGAGCCCCCTTCTGACTCGTAGCTGGGTAGGAAAAGCCTGAAGTACTTTTAAATCTTGGAATTATGGAAAAATTCGGAGATCTAAGAACCGTCACTGAACCCAAAGCCCTCCTTTTGGGGCTGAGGAAGAGGCCCAGAGATGGAAGTCACTCGCTCAGGTTCCCACGGCTCCAGTTGGCACTGTCAAGGTTAGCGCCCAACTCTCCTGACTTTCATGCCAAGGCTCTCTCCGAGACACCCACAGACGCATTTTCCTCCTTTATTTGTGGGGAAACTTGAGTTATTGGCAGAGCTTATTCAGAGCCGCAGGCAGCTGGAGCCAATGATCTGCTAAGCTGTTTTTCCCCAGACGCCTGGGCTGTGGAAGAAGTGCTGTGACTTCACAGTCCCACCTCCCTCCTTTGTGAGGCACAAAGGCTGTGCTGCAGCCTTGGCCTTGCTATTTGGTTTGCTGCCTCTGTCACTCAGTTTTCTGTTGCTATAACAAAATGTCAGAGGCTGGGCATTTATACATTAAAAAAAAAGTGCCCATTGCATTTGGAGAATCAAGAAAATGGCACCAGTGTCTTTTCAGCTCTGGAGTGGATTTTCTGTGAGATGGCATCATGGTGGGAGTGTGTGAAAGGCAGATATCCCAGGGTAGTCCCTTCCTCCCACTTGCTTCATTGGGAACAATTTTTCAGGGTAGGATGGAGATAAGGAAGCCTTTAAGAAATTAGGTCCTGGGCTGGAGAGATAGCTCAGAGGTTAAGAGCACTGGCTGTTCTTCCAGAGGTCCAGAGTTCAATTCCCATCACCCACATGGTGGCTCACAACCATCTATAACGAGATCTGGTGCCCTCTTCTGGTGTGTTTATACATAATAAATAAAGAAATCTTTAAAGCACACACACACACACACACACACACACACACACACACACACACACACAAAGGAATTAGGTCCTAGAACAAACTAAGTAGGTTGCCTGGTGCATTGCCCTGGAAAGGGTTGTTATAGAAAGTGCCCACTCCTTAATCTGTTCGACTTCTTGTCACACTATGTGTGCTGGTTAATTTTCTTGTCAGCTCTGTGCAAACTAGAGTCATCTGGGAAGAGGGAACTTCAACTAAGGAATTGCTCCATCAGACTGACCTGTAGGCAAATCTCTGGGATATTTTTTTTTCTGATTCATGATTGATGTGGGGGGACCCAGCCCACAGTGGACAGATCCACCCCTGGGCAGGTGATCCTGGGTTATATATATATATATATGTGTGTGTGTGTGTGTGTGTGTGTGTGTGTGTGTGTGTGTGCGCGCGCGCGCTCCAGCCTTGTCCACCCCCCTGACTTCCCTTTAGGATAGACTGTGACCTCTAAGATGAAATAAACCCTTTCCTCCCCAAGTTGTTTGTGTTCTGTATTTGATCACAGCCACAGAAAGCTAACCAGGACACTATGGGATCTGCAGTGTCCTCCTCCTCTGGCTAGGAGTCTTCACCCTGAAGAGAGAGGGAATACCCAACATCAGTGACTAATGAACGGCAAAGTCACAGAGCTTTAGGGCTGAGTTAGAACCAGAGGCCAATGCCTTCATTTCAGTCCTGGTCCTACCTTTTTAGGGGTTAGGTTTCCAGTTTTCTTTTTTCTTTTGAAAGACAGGATCTCACTATGTGCAACAGGGTGGTCTTGAACTCACCTTCCTCTTACCTGTACACACCTAGTGCTATGTACAGGCCTGGCTGAACCTGCCTGTGCGCACTGACCAGATTATCTAGTCTTTACCTGTCATGTAGCAGACCGTGTCTGCATTCACCATCCATTATATGTCAACATGACACAAGCTGGGGTCATCTGAGAGGAGGGAACCTCAGTGAAGAAAATGTCTCGATCAGGAGCGCAAGCAGGAACCTGGAGTGGATACCAGAGAGAAATGCCATTGCTGGCTGGTTCTCAGGTTCCTGTTTAAGGCGGCTGTTTGAATGAGATGTCCACCATAGTCTGGAGCATTTGAATATTTGATCACACTTCCTCCAGCAGTGCGATGAGCCTATTGCTAGCCCCAGTTTGCCCTCTCTGTTTCCTGCTTGTGGTTTGAGATGTGAACTCTCCACTATCATTCTAGTCTCTATGTCTGCCTGCTCTCCCGTTCTCCACCATGATGGCGATGTGCTCTGATCCCTCTGGAACTATAAGCCCCAAATAAACTCATCCTTAAAAAAAAAAAAAGCCTCCAGAAGATTAGGCTGCAGGTGAGCCTGTAGGGTATTTTCTTAATTAGTAATTGATAGGGAAGGGTCTAGCCCATTGTGAGTGGGGCCACCACTGACTGGTGGCCCTGGGTTCTATAAGAAAGCAGATTGAACAAGCCATGAGGATCAAGCCAGTAAGCCGCCATCCTTCCATGGCCTCTGCATCAGCTCCTGCCTCCTGATCCTGGGTGTCATGTTGACATATAGCAGATGGTGAATGCAGACACGTCTGCTACATGACAGGTAAAGACTAAATAATCTGGTCAGTGCACACAGCCAGGTTCAACCAGGCCTGTACACAGCACTAGGTATGTATAGGTAAGAGGAAGGTGAGTTCAAGACCACCCTGTTGCACATAGTTCCTGTCCTGCATGAGTTCCTGCTCTGCTTTCCTTCCATAAAGAACAGCAATATGGAAGTGTAAGCCAAACAAAACCTTCCCTCCCCAACTTGCTTTTTGGTCATGGTGTTTCATCACAGAAACAGAAGCCCTGACTAAGACACCTTCTATCACGGACCTACCACTGCTGGATTAAAGCCATACCTATTTATCATCTCAGTTCTTATGGCCCAAGAGTCTGGCTGTTGCTCACCTGGCTCCTCTGTGAGGCTGAGACCGAGAGGTTCACTGGGGCTGAGGTCTCATTTGAGATTACTGGGTAAGGAGCCACTTCCAAGCTTATTCTGGTAGTTAGCAGAACATGGGTTCTTGAGATTGTAGGAATAATGGCCCCCTTTCTTCTTGTTCTCGTTAGTTTCTTACCCACTGGCTCCCCTGTGGCTGCTTGGTTTCTCAGCAATAGCCTTGGGGTAGGGAGAGGGAGACACCCTAGCCAATGGGCTGTGGTGATCTTGGGTAAGGTGATCACATAGCCACCTTCTACTGGCTAGGAAAAACAACACAAATCCACAAGCCCTGCCTGAATACAGGGATCGGGGTTTGAAATGTGACTACCCAGAGAAATGGATCCCAGAAGTTCAGGGACATGGGGCCACTTTAAATGTCAGGGCTTATAGTAGTGCTCCCTCCCCCAGTTAGGAGACAGTGACTGCTCACCAGGAGTTGGACACTGTCCTAGGTCCTAACTCATGCTGGAAAGTGTGCAACAGTCTCAGGGTTGGGAAGACGGGAACAATTGGTAAAGTGTTTATGCTCAAGCACAAGATCCTGAGTTCAACTCCTGCAACCCACATGAAAAAGCCCAGCACAATAGTGCACACTTGTGATCCCAGCACCATGGGGCATTGGCCAGTCAGCCTAGCTGAAGTGATGGAGAGACCCGATCTCTAAGAGCAAGGTGGACAGTTCCTGAGGAACAGCATCCATGGTTGACCTCTTGCTTCCACAGGCTTCCACACAGCAGTGCATCAGTACATACACACATTAGCGCGCACACGCACACACACACACACACACACACGCAGACACGTGCACACGTGCACACCACGGAAAAGGTTTCTGTCAGTCCTCAGGCAATCTAGAATGATAGGATCCAGTTTGAGGAAACAGAAGAGCAAATAAATGCAAGTACACAAATAACCTTCTCACTCATTTGTACTTTCTTGTGGCTGCATGATGTGGGTCAGAGTTCACAAGTTGAGGAATTGTGAACTTGTGAGCAAAATGCTTTGGGGTCCACAATGTCGGCTGTCTTCATCATCGTTATTCTTGTCATCGTTATTTTCCTCTTTGGGTGGTGAGCTTCCAAAGCTCTTTCAGTTGTGTCCTTCACTGGTTAAAAGTGTCTCATCATGTAAAATTTGCACAAAAGGAGACTTTCTTACAGGTGAATAATACCTTTTTTCTAGGTTTACATATTCAGTTGCCGGTGGTATTCAGTGTGGTGGCATCCTGTGAAGGCCTGCAGCCTGAAAACAGGAGGCTGTGCCATGCAGCCTAGGTGTGTAGTTGGGCACATCATCCCAGAGCAGTGGGTTCTCCCCCAGAGCATAGGTGCATATAGGCCACACCATCTAGGTTTATGATGTTCACCCCAGGATGCTGACCCAGAGACAAAATCAATTAAAGAAGCACTTTTCAGAATGCCTGTTTGCCTGTTGTTCAGCAATGCACGATGGCATGTTGTCCCTGTTCTTTCGTGCATCCTCTCACATCTTCATCTGGAGATGGGCGCACGATTTGGAGACCGCTTTTCTGTATTGTACTACACAATTGACCTTTGGCTTGGAGTGGGTATGTCTGGGAGGATCTCCTATTCTCTGCTCACTGGCTGTACGTACTGCCAGGTAGCTCTGGGCGCCTGCTCAGAAAGTGTTTGTGCATTAGAAGTTGGCAAAGTCAGCAAATGGTCCTGGGATGTAAGTGGTAGGGGACCACCTTGCACAGCCTTCAGGAGTGAGTAAAATTGCTGATGTCCCAGCAACCTGCAGGGGCGCCTCTGTCATCCTTATAACCTGGGTGAGCCCGTCCACTTTTATCTCTCTTTACAAAATGCAGATTTGATAGGAAGTGGCCTCAGGATCATGGCTGCTGGGCTGTAGCTCCAAAGAATTAGGGATAACAGTTTAATAACTGTGGAAAGCTTAGGCGTTTTGCTGTGTCAGGTATATCTGAGTTAGTATTGCTGCTGAAAAATGAGCTTGGGACATTAAACCCTTTTAACACTCAGCTTGAGCAATCCCAGGGAAACCCATTCCTTGGAAGGGATGAGTTTACAGGCTTCTGAAGGGGGCACATGTTTGAATGTGATAGGGAAGGGAGCATTTGTCGGAGTGGAAGGTGGGTCAAAAGATAGAGACATTCTTTGAGTCAAATGAGAGCCTTAAATTTTCCAACTTTGAACTGCTCCAAGCATCAGCAGGATGTGCCACCCTGAAAGGCATCCTGATTTCCCAAGCTCTGTGGACCACCCATGGACTCTATCACCAAGACTGCATTTTAAAGGAACCGGCAGCGTGAGGCAGATGGCCAAGGCTGGGGAAGCAAGATAAGTGATGATTCTGTGGAGTTGCCAGTCAGTCACCTTTGCTGGCCTGGAAGCATGCAGGAAATGAGACCTGTAGACATAGACACTTCCTCCACACACTCCTGAGGTGGGCTAGAAGTTGTCCATTTAGCAGAGGCTGGACCCATTAGGATAGCTGAGCCCACAGTTGCCAAGTTCTGACTTACGGAGTCCCTTCATGGTTCACCTTCTGTGGAAGACTGACAGGCCACCACCAATGCCACCTGTCATAGCCATTCATTGTGCCACTTCGGCTGCCCTTATCAAGAGATAAAGAGGTATCCCTAGTTTCTCAGACTTGCCTTAGACATGAGGAAGTAGACAAAGGCTGACTTAGGATCTACTTTGGGGCTTGCTCTCCTGATGTACGTAGAAACCCCAAGTCCACCACCATGGAAAGAAGCTCAGACTCACCTACTGGGTGAGATGTGGCTCAGATGTGCCTGTGGTCTCAGCCGTCCAAACTCTGTAAGGAGGTGGTGGGTCTGAGGTCCATGCAGTCACTGCACAGAGCTGCAGAGTTGGCTCTGAGACCCGGCCAGCTCACCCACTCTTAGAACAGTGGGCTAAGTTAGTGTCTGTCATCTTAAATCACAGCTCCGTGGCCGTGTGCCACACAGCAAGAACCGACGACTAGCAGTCAGAAAAAATGACTAAAAGGCAATACGTACGGCCTCCAAATTTAGACTCCCACCCAAAACTTACTCTATGTGAGCTCTTGTTTGAATAAATGTTTTGGGAGCGTTGATGAGAGGGAGAGAGGAGTCTTTCTTGGCATGGCCTAGCATCCCAGAATACTCCTCTTGTAGAAACTTAGCTCTTAGTTGGCCGCGTTATGGGCTTCATATGACCTTTGCACACGTAGAGCATTGTACCCGCCCATCTAAGCCTCCTTTTTGTCCCTCCTTTCCTTTCTAATTGGATCGATCCGATTAGAATGATCGTCTTCCTACTAATCAAATAGCAGCCCCTCCCTTTTCTGCTTTCATCACCCCCATACTCCCACACGTACACACACATCCACCCATACACACACACACACACATCTGTACACACATGCACAGCCGTACACACATCCAAACACATACCCACCTATACACACACACACACACACACACACACACACACACACCTAGATTCTGCGTAAGAGAGAAAAGATGAAATACTTTTCTTTATCCTCCTCTACCCTCTCTTATCCACCCTACTTCAGACTCTTCCTTCTTTTACATAATCCCTTCTACTCCAACGTCATATGTATATGTATGTGTGCGTGTGTGCGTGCGTGCGTACGTGCGTGCGTGTGTAAGTAATTTAGAGAGTCCTCGTATTGGAAACGTGCTGCTTGCCCTGTCTGACTCTGTTAGTCCCCTTCCCTTGGTGGTCTCCAGCTCCATCCATTTCCCGCCAGTGACACGGTTCCATTCCTCTTTCCAGCTGAGTAGCACCCATGTGTGCGGTGACTATGGCTTCTCTGTTATTCCTCTGTGGATGGGATCTGGGCTGCTTCCTCTGCTTCACTCTGGGAACAGTGCTGAAGGAAACAGGGCTGTGCTGGTGTCTCTGCGGTGGGCGGACCTGGATATGCAGGAGCGGCCTACCTGAGTTGTGTAGTATACCTGGGGCTTCCATAGTCATTTCTATAGTGGCTTATATAAACTTACACTCCAGGCCACAGTGGATCTGGCTTCCTCCTTTCCCACATTTCCTTTTTTTGATGATGTCCTTTCTGACTGGTATGAGATGGTATTTCTTTTCTTTTCCTTTCTTTTTTTTTGATGGTATTTCATAGTGGCTTTGGTTTGCATTTCTTGAGTGAGTCTTAAACCTGTGGGTCTGAAGTTGCTGCTTCTGGCTCTAGTTTGGAAATTTGGGAAGAGATGCTGGAGATGACTTGTGTGCCTCCCAGTCAGTCCACTTCATGTTATTAAAAGTGCCAGGCACAGTACTCGGGAGTCAGAGACAGGTGGATCTCTGTAAGTTTGAGGCCAGCCTGGTCTATAGAGCAAGTTTCCAGGACATCCAGGGCTACACAGAGACACCCTGCCTCAAAAAAACAAACTCAAAACAAAACAAAACAAAACAAAACAAAAAAAAGTGCTGTGCCTAGCTTAGGCATCTCAGCTGAGATCTAGCTCCTTCAGGTGGCTGTGGTTTGCTGTGAACAGTTTGAAGGAGCAGACATCTGGCCTTATGTATGGAAGAGAAGCTTTGACTGTTAGAATCGCCATTAATTGTCACTGTATTTGGCTTACTCTCTCGCTAATGTTCTAAGATAGCAACAGTCTAATTGAGGAGAGAAAACCATAGACAAGGGACACAGAAAGCCAGTATTTGTCAAACAGTTTTTAAAGACAGTCTTGCCGTGTAGCTGAGGCTGTACCTAAACTCACTAACCCAGGCTGACCTTGAGCTTGTGATGGTTCTCCTGCTTCAGCCTCTGGAATGCTGGGATTGAAAACACGAGTCCCCATGCCTGGATCCATTTCTTGCTGCAGTCTCGCCCTGCTGGTGTTCTGAATTGTGACGCACTTTCTGGACCTGCTGGCTGTGCCTCTCAGTCCTTGTACCAAGGGTGTTTCCCATAACGAGGGTCTGCACTCTCACACAGGCTCTTCGAGCTCTCTCCTTAGGCTGAAAGCTTCTCTTCCCAATTCCCTTTCCTTCCTATTTCCACTGTTAGTGTACGACACCAGCACAGAGCCCTCTGGGGAGCCTTTATTTTATACTTCCTGAGGAGGAGCCAGTCACTTGCATCTTTGTCCTCTGTAGACATGCTCACAGAGATGGCATGCATCCTTGAGCAGCTGCACCAACACCTGGAAAGGCAGGTTCAGGACCAGGGCCAGTAACCAAGGCTGCAATGGCCTGCCTGTCTCTGTCATTTCCCTTCATCCGTCTTTGGGTTCTTTTGACCTTTATTTGTTTCCCAGATGCTGTGACCCTTCACTTACCACAGTCTGCTCAGTACACATGATACTTTATCCACCTTTCATGAGCGCCTTCACTTTGTGGGACTTTCAGGTAATGACTCCAGACCCTCAGGTTCAGGGTATCTCACGGCTCTTCTCAAACCGGGCTTTTTCAGGCTACTTCAGGCCTCTCATCTGGGATAAAAGTCTCCCTTCCTCTTCTGTCATTTCCCAGCCCACCACTGCCTCTGGGCCACCCCTCTGCTTTGGTTTCTCTGTCTTACTTTTCCCCATGGCCAGAAAGAATGAAGCATGTCCTTAAGTCTGTGCGTCTGGTCCCACATCATTCTCTCCTCTGTGTAGGGTGTAGC
This sequence comes from Peromyscus attwateri, assembly GCA_902168425.1. Lineage (NCBI taxonomy): Eukaryota > Metazoa > Chordata > Mammalia > Rodentia > Cricetidae > Peromyscus > Peromyscus attwateri. Next base: position 24,932 of record CABHPP010144853.1, on the reverse strand, counting down.
TTCTCCTGGATGATACTGTTGCTCATCAGCCACTGGTTTCCTCGTAGTAGTTTCAAATTTCCTCTTTTAGGGTAGTCCTGCAACCCCCCCTCCCACTTTCAGTATGCTTTATGGAGTGGGAGACCAGCATCTTCTCTTTGCCTCACCACATGCCTGGTTATACATGTGTCTTCTCTATTGCTCCTTTAAAAGTTTAGACACATACAAATCCCTCCTAAATAGACTAAACAGATATCACTTTGGACAGACTCCTTGAAGCACTTGTAAATGCTCATTTCACTTCAGATCTGGTAGCCAGGCTCCGCATGAAATGCCGTCTTTGCTCTGGCATCTCTTTGGTCTCACAAAATTCTTGGTCGGCTTCTGTCTGCGTCCTGTCTGGGCTGAAACTTTGAATTATCTGGTTAAGCTTGAGGCCGGGAGACCCTAATTTTGACAAATGCTATGCCAACAATCCGAGCCAGCTTTAAGTTAGACTCAGCTCTCTGCATGGGAATTATCTGTTTCTGGAAGATATAAAATGAATTGCTTGTAACATAGTGTGGAACGCTTGGGAACTGGTGAGGATCGGTCTTCAGGAAGTCCAAACTTATTATCTACATACATTATTCTCTAATAGTTTGAAAATTAAATGCAAATTTGTCATTTTCAATCATTTAAAATTTTCTAATATTAATATTTGTGAAATTATTTGTCATTACTAATACTTCTTTAACATTATTATTATTGTGCTCCCCCCTCTTTCTGTGTCTGTGGACATACACGCACACGTGCCCTGATCCACACGTGGAGGTCAGGGGACAACTTTCTGGAGCTGGTTCTCTTCTTCCACAGAGGGTCTGGGAGTCAAACACAGGTGGTCAGGCTTGGGGGACAAGAGCCGTCACACACTGAGTCTTCTCACTGGCCCGATACTCACTTAAGTTTTAAAAACCGTAATAGCTTCTCGTAGGCATTTGTTTAAAACGCCTTTCCAGTCTCCTGCTCTGCAGCAGTTTCACAAACCATCAGGACAATACTGTGATCACGTCCTCTTGGAAAAGACTTCTGATGACATTAGGTCCCAGGCTCGCCTCTTCCAAAGCCACAGTCCTTAGTGTGGCAGAGAGGGTCGGTCACACAGAGGGCTTGTGGAAGTGTCTCTGGGTCTCACTCCAGGTCTTCCTCGTTCATTAGATCTGAGGGGACACGTGAGAATGAGCACCTCTAACATTCAAAACCTCATGCCTGTTGCAATGGTTCTCAAATGTGGGGGGACTTGGGAATGGTTGGGGCACCTTTCGAAACCAATGCTGCCCAGTTTCAACTAGGAGATCTTAGCTGGGAAATGGTGGGACCCAGGTACTAGTATATTTTGAAAGTACTCGAGGTTTGGGTGTTCAGTCAGGGTTGGAGAAGCACTGGGTTATGACAAGCTGTAGCTGGCTGGCCTGATGTGGGTCTTAGCCTGCTCTTGTTGGCCTGGAAGCTGGGAATCAGTTTCTACATTTTTTTAAAGAGTTGCAAGCAGGCAAATAAAGAAACAGACCATGTAGCAGAAAGAGTATGTGGCTTCCAAAGTCTATGCGGTTACTACCCAGACCTAACAGGAAAAGACGCCACACCCTCTTCACACTGATGTGACTAAGAACCATATCTAGATTTAATGATCGAGTTGATTTTCTCTGTTTTCTTACTAAACACTTTCAATTTTTATTATTTTTTGGGGGAGGGTTGCTCTTCCTTTTTTATTCCTGGTTAGTTCAGTTACTTTTCTTTTTAATTCTCTTAGGTGACTGCGAAGTATATTTGTCTTGAGTACAGTTAATAAGGGAAATTTGTGAAGTTGGAAGTGATCTCTGAGAAGGGTCAGCAGCCACAGGAAAGCTCTGTGGACACTGTTCATAGAGTTTTGATTTTCCCATTGACATATATATATATATATATATATATATACACACACATATAATTTTAACTTTTATTTATTGATTCTTTGTGGATTTCACATTATGCATTCCGATCCCACTTTTCTCCCCGTCCCCTTACATCTGCTTTCTGCCCTTCCTCAAAACACAAAACCAAATTCAAAAGAAAAACTCAAAAGTAAACAAAACAAGGAGACGAATCACATCATGGAAGCTGTGGTGTGGCCTGTTGAATCATACAGTTTACCCTTTAGTCCATACATCTTCATTTGCAAGTATTCATTGCCTTGAGTCATTAGTCTGGTTCAAGGCTTCCAGTATACCACCAGTAATGGACTCTCACTGGGGCTCTGCCTGGCTATCCTGTTGTTGTCCTGTGTCGTGGAGATCCTGCTGGTTTTGATCTGCACATTTACCCCCTTCACATACTCCAACAGTTCATAGATGAGGTGGATGATGGAGTGGGCCAACTCAGAGCCCTGGTTCTGGGCTCTGGTGGTAGCTGAGTTGGTCAGCCCATCGTCACTACCTGGGTAAGCTCTCTAGCACTGGCTTGACTAGCTCACTCAATGCAGTCTGCAGCGAGGAGCGGGGCCAGTTCTCCGGCTCTCAGGCCCTCAGATCTGGGTCACCCACACTCATACTACCAGGGCCAGCTCTACTGTTTTGCTCAGGTTGAGTGCAAAACCCTCACTCTCAATTGCTGTAGAGGGATTGGGGGGGGGGGGGTCTCTGGCTCTCCTTCCCTCAGGGCTGGCTTACCTGTTCCTCCAACAATAGAGTCAGCTCTAGTGTGCTGCCCAGGCAGGGTACAGGGCCCACTTTCCTGTGTGCTGTAGCTGGTGTGGGGGCAGAGCTAGTTCTCTCACTCTCGTGGCCCCAGGCTAGCTCTCTTGCCTACCACAGGTAGCAAGGGGCAGAGGGAGGAGGGCATCTTTCCTCACCCATGCCACTGCGTGACAGATGGTGACTTGTGTTTTAATAAAGAGGTTTTATTTCCTTCTCACATTTCACAGTGATTTAAAAGAAAAATCAGTTTGGGTGGAGAGTTCAGTTCAGTTTGAGGGCTCAGCAGTGAAGACCCCATTCTGCTCTAGCAGAGGACCTGAGTTTGGTTCCCAACACCCATGTTGGGCAGCTCAGTCTCCTGTAATTCCAGCTCCAGGAGATCCATCGCCCTCTTCTGGCCTCCATGAGTACTACATTTATGTGCACATACCCCTCTGCCACCATATACACATAATTTAAAATAAAATGAAGTCTTTTAAAAATACTAAGTTTTATGATATAGTCAATGAAAAACAGAGCTGGCATGATGTTAACATTTGAACACTGAGATTTTATTGAACATTATGTGACCAATATTTATATATCTTCAGTGAAAGATTAGTAACTCATTTTCAGGTATGATAAGCTATAAATTCAACTTTGTTGACTACATCAAACTTACCTACAATCTTGTTTTTAGCTTGCTTATCTGGGGCATAATTTACAAAGATATGCTAAAATTTCCTCAGTATGGTGTAGCAGGAATCTGAAAGAGTCTTATTAATAAAATCAAACCTGAGCCAGGTATTGGGGTGAACACTGGAAGGTCAGAGAGACAGAACAAACCACAGCTAACCTCACCCGGCCAACTTCTCGGCTGGTCTTGTTTCCTCAGACTGGAAGCCTCTGTGTCCTCATATCCGAATGGCTCTCAGCTTAACTGTGCTTCTTGAAAGCTTGAATGCTTAACCAGTCAAATGCCTAGCCAGCCAAATGCCTCTAGTTTCTGGTCCTCAAGCCTTATATATCTTTCTGCTTTCTGCCTCACTCCCTGGGATTAAAGGCTCGCTTTCTGGGATTAAAGGCTTGAGTCACCATGCTTGGCTGTATCCTTGAACAGATGGATTTCTGCCTCTGGAATGCTAGGATTAAAGGCGTGTGCTACCACTGCCTATCCTCATGTTTAATATTGTGGCTGTCCTGTTCTCTGACCCCAGATAAGTTTATTAGCATACACAATATTTTGGGGAACGCAATACCACCACAGTATGGGGCTCACAGGGGCTCACAGAGACTGAACCGACAACCAGGGAACCTGCATGGAACTGACTGAGGCCCTCTGCATATATGTTACAGTTGTGTAACTTGGTTTTTTTGTGGGACTCCTAACAGTAGGAACAGGGGCTGTCTCTGACTTGGTTGCCTGCTTTGGGGACCCTTTCCTTCTACTGGGGGCCTCATCCAGCCTTAATAGAAGAAGAGGTGCCTAGTCTCACTGTAACTTGATATACCAAGGCTGGCTGGTATCCTTGGGAGGCCTGTCCTTTTCTGAAGAGAAACAGAGGAGGAGGAGTGGATTGGAGGGAGAGAGAGGAGGTGTGGGGGCTGGGAGGAGAGGAGGTAGGGGACTGCAGTGGGAATATAAAAACAAAAACAAACAAATAAATAAACAAAACAAAACAAAAAAAAGAAAGTAGAGATGAAAAAGAAATTTCTCAGTCTGATTGTCGCTGTTGCTTTCTGTTTGGAGCCTTAGGTTTTGATGAGATGTTATGTAGCGCAGAAAGATGTGTATTTACGTCTTCCTTGTAGGTTGTAGTTTGCATTGCTTTTCAACAAGATATGGCAGTCTTGGCTTCATTTAATATTGTTTTGACTTAGATGTGTTGTTTATACTTTTCTCTAGATTATTGCAATTATTTTCCTTTGCTTACATGGTCTGCATACATTCTTCAAAAAAAAATACTTGTATTATTTTAGATTATGTGTTTGTGGGTAGGTATGTGTACATGGGTACAAGTGCCCATGGAGGCCAAGAGGTGTCAGATCCCCTTAGAGCTACCATAACAGATGGTTGAGATGGGAGGGGCTGGGGGGCTGGGACTTGAACTTGAGTTCTCTGCAAGGGCAGCACGCTCTCTTAACGGCTGAGCCATCTCTCCAGCCTGTTCATTTCCTTTAATTATTACCCTTCTAGGACTTCTTTTTGTTAATGTTTAAATTTTATAGGTAGACATTCATCCTTCACTGAAATTCATAATATACAAAAAACATACATAATTCATGTATGTTTCAAAATATCCTGTAGGTTTTGACAAACTTAGTGTGTCCCACTAACCACACTATGGAGTATTTTCTAAGAAAAGAGTGATACCATCTAACTGTAGTTATATCATATTTCCTAATTAAAGGATGTTATTGCTCAGCAGAAGTAGGAGAGGGACAAGAGAAGGTTATAGGGGTGGACATAGACTATATTGCATGAATATGTATGTGTGTATTTATGCAATTGTCAAGAAAATATACTTTTTTAAAAAAAGAATATTGTTTTTAATATAATAGAATTTAATTTCCATTTATGTTCACAACCAGATTATATGGTCCTATCTCTACAATTTATGACTTTTGATTAATGTGTTTTTCTTAGTTCTTCAGCTTTGTGTCTGTCTTAAATAGAGTAGTCTCTGCCTCTGAGTTATGGGGTTTCGACAGACAGCCTCTGTGTGTGTCTCTGTCTAGTTGTTAGACCTCTGTTCCATCTCTCAGAACCAGAAGGTGCCCTGCCCGATTTTTCACTCATTCCTGTCTGTTGCATACCACACTGAACTGATCCCCAGCTTCTGAGGCCTGCCTAAGAGGCTTCCTCCCATGCTGGTAACTCCTTGGCTCTTTTCAGTCCATTTCCTAGAGGTTGGGTTAGATTTTCTTTGTCATGCTCCCAGGATAGGCTTAAATATGTAAGGTCTTCTGCATTGGGTGCTACCAGCTGCGAGTGTGAGATATTCCCATCGACTCTGATTCTGGAGGTAATGGCCACTGGCTTTGGTTCAACAGCTCACTGAGGTCAGATCCAGCAATTTTGCCCTTCTTCTCACCCCATTTCATGTTTACAAGGTATCACCCCAACAAAAGATATCAGACTCAGAACCCATAAGACAGGCAGGGCGAAGAGTCTGTTGTGTTTGTTGCCATTATTGGTCAAAGTAAAAACTATCCTTGATATCCTCATGGAGCATTCTCAGCGTCTCATTGGCCAAGTTGGCATCTCCTGTCCATTCCTAGCTGCAATGAGATGAGGCATAGGAAGTATAGATGTACCTTGACTTGCAATGGGATTACAACTCCATAAGCCCCATAGGACCATCATAGCATAGCACCCTAGTTCGGGACAGGGTTTGGGCTGTCTGTTCACCTCATGAACCAGGCTGGAACCAGGCTGTCTGCTTCTGGAAAAGAAACCAAATTTCAAAATTCCAAGGGTGGTCTTATTGATTAGATGTTGCTTCTGTACATCCTGAAGTGGACAAATCCCAAGTCACGTCATTGTTGAGTTGAATAGTCTGCACAGAGCTTCTGTATAGTCCAGAACAAATGTGGACAGGATGGAAAGGGCCAAGGCCAGAAGCAGCCATAGGCAAATGACAGTCTGTCACTCTCCCTTCCCACGGCACCTCCCAGGAATCACCATTGCCTTGCCATTTAATTAATGCAGAGATATCGTTCATCAAATACAGTGCCAAGAATATCCCAGTATGTTAACTGTGCATTAGACATTAGAATGTTAGATGCGAGGGTGGTGTAGGCTGTTCATTAGAGACTACTACACAACGATAGTCAGTTTTATTATTTTAAAACATTTCTTTTTATTTTTAAGTTATGTGTGTATTTATGTGTGGATGTGTGCAGCCTGAACGCAGTTACTCACAGAGGCCAGAGGTGTTATATCCCCCTAGAGCTGGAAGTGCAGGCAGTTGTAGCTGGCCTGCCAGGGGTGCCAGGAATTGAACTGAAATCCCCTCGAAGAGCAGTGCATGTTCTTGACTGCTATCTCTCCAGCTCCTTAAAGGTGGATTTTAAACCAATTCTAGGAAGTTTTAACGTATGCAATGTAGTCTCCGCTCTCGTGGGATTTAGTCTTTGGAGAGGCGAGTCTAACCCAGGAGACAAAGAAACCCTAAAAACAGAGGGTGAAGATAGAGTGTCTCATATGTTAAGAGGAGAGAAAACAGAGGATTGATCAATACTAGACTCTCCAGGACAGGGTCCATGATCAAAGTGATCTTTGGACAGACTCTCAAGAACTTGAATAGTGTTAGGATATGGAGACTGAGCCAGGGACATGGCTCAATAGGTAAAGGGGCTTACTGTGAAGGCAGAGGACACGAATTCAATTCCTGGAACTTACTTTAAAATTCTGATGTGGTGGAATCTCAACACAGAGACAGGAAGTTCACAGCCAGCTAGTCCAGAGCACACAACACAGCAGCAGAAACAAGAAAGGCCCTGCCTCAGCAAGGCGGAAGGAGCGAAGTGGTGTCCTCTGACTTCCACAAGCACACTGTGACATGCGCACTCCATCATGCTTGCAGGTGTGCTTCTCTCACATAAATAAGCCGATTTAAAGTGTAAGACATAGAAATGGTGGCTTCCCAGCAGGTCTGAGCAGCAAGGAGGAATCTCAGTTTCTCACTCAGCCATGTAACGAATGGACCGTGGTCATTGTCTGGAACTCGATGTCCTTTAGCTTCTGTTCCCTGGCCGCTGCCATTTCAGGACACTTTGTTCCCACCTCTTTGGGTTATGCTGAAGTTCTGGGTACATCTTGCTCCTGAGGTCACCTGGCTGCACCTCACTGGCTAAGGTTTTCCTTGGTTCCTCATGCCTGGTCCTTTCCGTCCAACCTTTCTATAGCCTTGATGTCACTACCAGATACACATGCTCCATGTCTCATGCTCATTCCTAAGGAAGATCCTGGGAGACTCTGGGAGAGTGTGTAAGACTTGTACCCTAGCCAGGCGGTGGTAGCGCACGCCTTTAGTCCCAGCACTCAGGAGACAGAGGCAGGCAGATCTCCATGAGTTCAAGGTCAGCCTGGGCTACACAGCGAGTTCCAGGACAGGCACCAAAACTACACAGAGAAACCCTGTACCATGCCACACCGTGCCACTGGCCACTATGTGGCTCCTCCTGGATCAACAAGGCATGAAGCATGTCTACCCTTTCATCTCATCGCCTTCCAGGAGATTTTGCCTTTCTGTGGTGTACTTACTTTTCTATATACCCTGACGTCAACTTCCAGTAAAGCATTTCAAACTATAGCTATAAATACTACCCTTTATTTAAAGGTTTTAATGTCAACCTGCAATTGTGGTACACTCCTTTAATCCCAGTACCCATGAAGCAGAGGCAGGTGGATCTCTGTAATTCGAGGCCTGGTTTACATAGCAAGTTCCAGGCCAGGCAGAACCACACAATGAGACCCAAAGTCTCAAAAAAAAAAAAAAGTTCAGTGATATAGAGAGTAATACATTTCTGTGTATCTGTCACTCAATTTCTACTATTAATGATTTCTCTTCATTCTTAATTTTTTTTTACTGTCTGACAGAAAGATAAGCAGTCTTGTAGAAAAACTTTTTTTTTTATTCTAGTAAAATTTGGCCGATGTGTCTTGGCATTGAAATCAATTTAACTGAAGTAATACTTCTTAAGAAGGTTAACTTTAGACAAGTCTGCCCAGCTGAGTGTCTTGAGGGGCAGGTGTGGGTGTCAGCGCAGATGCGGCCGTGTTCTTCAGTATCTCACTACCTGTGATGATTGTAAGGAGCACTGCCCCCAAGGTGGCCCGGGTAGCATTCCTCGAACCCGGACTCCCCAGAGACCATTATGTATCATCACAGAGTGTCACAGGCATGACGTGAATGAGTATGCAAAACTCCATGCCCAGTTTCCACATGGCTCCACAATTTGGCAAAATGATGTGGTCATTTGTGGAAATAAGTGAACGGGGCGGGGGTGGGGTGGGGAGATGAAGGATGTAGGGTTTCTGCCGAAGCCGTGGCCTCACCCGGAAGCAAGAGCGCTTCCTTTTGACAAGTCACACCGAGCAGAACTTTTACCTGTAACGAGCCAGCCTTATAAAGTATTCCTTCTGTGTGCCCGTCACGGGGAGCCTTTTGACTTGTTTAATCCAGCTGCAGCTCAGGCAGCGCGCACTCCTCTGGGGCGGCAGGAAGAGGTCTGTCTCCCGTTCACACAGGAATCAGGTGAGGTAGCACCAGGACGCTCCCAAGCTTCGAAATGCTCCTACAAATGACTGGCCACTGCTCACACTATGTACCTGGTGTCCCTAGAGCCCATTCCCACTGGAGAGACTCCAGTTGTGTTCCTACACCCAAACCCGTGACTCTTCTCAGGAAGGACTCTGTCCGGAAGCTGGAGCTCACAAATTTCATCAACACTGGGGCTGCCCCTCTAAGCCACGTTCAAACATGCTGGAGAAGCTGGGCACCTGGCAACGGGAAGTGGCAATGCCAGGCAGACAACTTCCCCTGCAGCAGCCCTGTCACTCACGCAAGGGTACTGTGGAGGGGTGACTAGGTAGGGCAGAGTCTCGGCTTGTCTTCGGGACACTGGCAATTAAGTAGCTCTTCGAATCTGGTTGCTTGTTAGACGTCTCTGGGACTTCATAAAATGAGAAGGCTAGGGCAGATAGTATCAGCTCACCCCCAGACTTACATTCCCAGCATCCCCTGCATCTGGGCAGCGTAGCTTGCTCTGTTTCTCAACACCAGGAGTGAGGTGTTCTTGGGTGGCAACAGTGCTCTTGTATGTAAGGATGTGTTAAATACATAAAGACAAGAACAACTAAGAGGAGGAACTCTCCCCGTGTTCGCAAGCAGCCCTTACTTTTCTCAGGTACTCCGGCTGTGCTGAAGCTGGAAGGGCCGTAGCTTGTCCGGGAGCAGACAAGTGTCATGCTCAGGTCGTAGCTACTGATGGCAGAGTGGCCATCACCCTGCAGAGCCTTGGGAGATCTCCTGCAGCTCATGACACGGAGCTGTCCCTTCCTGTAAGCAAGAAGAAGACTTTTCATCTCTAATGGATCCAATATACCGTCTCTTGTGAGAACTCTTTTATTGCGACGTAGTCCCGGTACACTCCTCACAACCCACACTGGACATCTCTGTTTCTACTTTGACTTTTAATACATCAGAAGCAATAAGACTAGAGGAGAGAAGAAATATCCCCAGAGATCCAGGACACGACAATTCTCTCTAATTAACACACGCAGGCACATAGGAGTCAGGATGGGAATTCACTTTTCCAGCCCCTTGTAGATTTATTTTCTGTGTGTAAAGCTTTAAGCACAGGGGATGAAATGCAGGCACCTCTGTATATGACCAGGAGGCTAGTGATTCTGCATAATGGCAAGCAGTTTTGCTCCATCTCCAGCATGTGGCCTTTAGCCAACCTATCAAGGTCTTCCTTCCCACTGGATCCAGTTATCTGGGGAGGGTGGGGTGGTTTGGGGAACCTCCGTAGGAGATTTCAAGTTGAGTCTCTTTTTGTCTTCTATAAACGCCTGACTTGGGGCAGGGAGGAGGAAGGCAAGTAAGCAGACTCGATAACATCTTTAGAAACCAAGTAAGGAGCCATTAGGAGGGCCAGCAGTAAATAAATGCATTTTCCACCCTGTGTCTCTGTGGCTATTGGGAGAAACACGTGACTAGGAAAATGTAATGAAAGCAATTGTAACTCTGGGTAGAGAGGTAATTACAGTCCGTGGCTGCCTGACTGATGAAAATTACACAGCTTATAATAAATCGCCACACAGCTAAGTCTTTTCTGAAGTCCTTTGTATGATTTGTGTTTGTGCACTTACTTAAAAACATCAGGGAACAATTTATAAACATGAGCCTTTTTGGACAGTGCCAGAACCAGCATTTACAATAGAGCCTGTTGAAGGCTTTCTGATTTATAGAGGACAGATCATATTTTCCCAACACTCTCATGGTCAATTACAAACCCGCATGGTGCATTTGGTAACATAAAAGCAAATTTAATCATTTTCTTTCTCTTTCTACCCCCTACCCCCCTATATTTGTGAGCACATGACATGCCAAGTAAACATTTTCTCTCAGGTTGGTGGGGAACCGTGTTCAAAGACATCTCACTCTACTGATGGAAGTGGGATGACCAAACCCAGAATGTCTTCTTGTAACACACAAACTGGCAACTTCCTTATGGAAATAAGTGGCGCTGGGATGAGAAATTGAGCCCTTAAGCCTTTGTCATAGGAATGTTCAAGAAGACCGAATGACTTTGGTGTGTGACCTCTCAGACAACAGGAATGAGTGTGGGGTGGAGAAAGTGCTAGATGAGAGCTTACAGGGTACAGGTTCCAAGCACGCTTGTGCGGTGACCAGCCTGTGGCAGTGGGTGGGCAGTCATTGCCTTTCTGGGAACTGGTTTTCTCGTAGTAGGTTTAGAGTATTTCCTTCTGGAATGGCACTGGTTCTGTTCAATGGCCAATGGTACTGCTTCTGTTCCACATTAGCATTGTCAACCCTCAGTGCACAACAGAAAGTAAGGCATGAAGGCAGATGACTCTACTCCCAGCTACCCAGGAGCCTGGAACAGGAGGACTTCAAAGTAGGCCTCAGCTCTAGCCTATCAGCATGACAGAGCTCAAAATGAAAGAGTGAGAAATCAATGTTAAAGGACTAAGGTGCAGGCCGGGGTAGTGAAGGCCTTGGCTCAGTCTTTAATACCATTCACACTTCAGATCAGTTAAGCCAGAAGATCTGGAGGTAAATATGACTGCTTAGGCCATTCCGCTGAGTGTTAGGTTGAGGGCGCTGTGCTGTTTTTATAACCTCTGAACCTCTGATGGCTAGAACCAGGAGGGATGAAGGATGAGGGCCTATGAACTGAGTCAGCTTCTGCCATCCTGACCAAACAAGACCAGGAGCCTACTTGCAGCACTTCAGAAAATGAACCAGCCACGGGGTGTGTGGAAGGGCTTCCAGGAGAGGTTCTAAAACGCTGTACCATTTAAACTGGTTTCTATTGAAGCCATTGGAGGGCTAGCCTGGTAACTTACCTCTCCCCGACTCGTGACTCATGGGGAGACTAGGTGGTCTGGGGCTGAGCTGGTGGTAGTCACTAGGTGTTTAGCAGCAGGGGTCCTGCCCACTGCTTATCCCGGGCATGCTGGAGCTACAGCCTCTAGGCTAAGGCTCACTTACTGTGGTTTGCACAACATCTCACTGGCAGCTAGAACGAGCTTGCCCACGTGTTAGCTGAAGAATGGAAATTGCAATCCTGTGGCTCTCCACCTCTCTCTCTAAGCCAGTCACTACCCATCTACCTCTGAAGGTTTGGGAATTGGGCTCTGGCCTAGTCACTGTTCTGTTGCTGTGAGGAGACACCATGACCCAGGCAACTTATAAAAGGAAATGTTTGATTTGGGGGCTTGCTTACAGTTTCAGAGGGCCAGTCCATGATCATCCTGGTAGGAAGCAGACAGGCATGGCACCCAGACAATAACTGAGAGCTTTATATTCTGATCTGCAGGCAGCAGGCAGAGAGAGGACAGAGGGGGCAAGGGGAGAGACACAGAGAAACAGAGAAACTGGATTTGGTATCAGCTTTTGAAACCTCAAGGCCCACTCCCAGTAACATACTTCCTCCAACAAGGCCACTTCTAATCCTTTCCAAATAGTTTATCACCTGAGGGCTAGGCATGCAAAAATATGAGTCTATGCAGGCCATTTTCACCTTTTCATACACTGCTAAACAGGAAAAGATCCAGGGTCAGTATTTAACAATGCGCATTACCTCTGAGGGTAGACTGTTGCCCACGGGTAAGACAGCAGCAGCATTATGTTTCGTAGTCTAAAAGAATTAGAAAACGTGATATTTTTCGTGGAGGACTTCCACCTGAATGGGAGAACTGTCACTCACAGTACAGCCTGGAGCAATGTTTGTCCAGGTGTGTGGTCCTTGGTCCAGCAGCTCCAGCAGCTCCAGCGCATTGGGCACATATTCAAAATGTAAGCTCTCAGACCCACCCTAGTCCAGCGGAAGCAGGGATGGTGGAGGTGGGGCAGCACCACACCATCTGTTTCCTCATGCCTTCCAAGTGATTCTGATGCGAAGTTTGAGATGCTCTGAAGAAAGCCCTAACGAGCCCCAAATGATATTCTATGGAAGCTTTCCAATGGCGGGTTCGTTGACATAGATCATGTGATACGGAGAGGTTAAAGTAATTACGCTCAGCTTTTTGTAGTGGTCTGCTACCCTAGATTGTGGAAGGTGCACGTACATGTACATAAAAAAAACGCTACTGAAGGCACATAAATGCGAATACTCTTCTGTAACGGGTACATGCTATCTGTCATGGCTGATCTTGATGGTCTCCTTCCCTGGATTTGCGGTCACCATGGAAACACACCACCTGGGTGTGTCCGAGGGAGTTTCCAGAAAGGCTGAACTCAGGAGGCAAGACCTACTATGTGGGCAGCATGCACTGGGGTCCCCGATAGAATAAAAAGGGAGTTGAGCACCAGCATTCACTGCCCTCTGCTCCCTGGGCACAGACACAATGCTCCCCATTCCCGCCTTTCCCCATCGTGACGGGACTTCTCTACACTGTGAGCCCACACACACCCTTCCTGAGGCTGCTTCTGTCACATCAGCTACAACGTACACTTCACACACACACACACACTTCATTTTCACATTTCAAATGAGTCGTGTGACTTGCTCCTCAAAGCTGTTATTTTCTTTTTGGAGACCGGGTTTCTCTGTGTAGCCTTTGTTATCCTGGAACTCACTCTGTAGACCAGGCTGGCCTTGAACTCACAGAGATCCACCTGTCTCTGCCTCCCAAGCGCTGGGATGACTAAAGTTTTGTCAACTTGGCATAAGCAAGGGTCATGAGGAAGAGGGCAAGTCAATTGAGGAATTGCCTTCAGATTGAACTGTAGACATATCTGTGGGGCATTTTCTTGGTTAGTGATTGATGTGAGAGTGTCCAACCCATTGTGGGTGGTGCCATCCCTGGGTAGTTGGTCCTGTGATACTGGCACTAGACATCTTCAGTTGGCTATCACAAAAGTATCTCCAGGAATCTGTTTCCTTCCTAGGTCCCATTGAGGTGAGAGGCACCAGCACCTAGGTATTTGCTCAAGTAAAGAAGGAAACTTGCTTTTAAAGCACTCTTTCCACAACCATCTTAAGGTTTCGTTTGCTGTTAGAAACACCATGACCAAAAGCAAATAGGGAGGCAAGGGTAGATTTCTGCTTACAGTTGTATATCACAGTACATTGCTTAGGGAAGTCAGGGCAGGAACCTGGAGGCAGGAGCCGCTGCAGAGGCAGTAGAGGAGTGTTGCTTCCCAGTTGCTCCTCTTGGCTTGTTTAGTCTACTTTCTTACAGGATCCAGGACCACCAGCCCATGGGTGACACTGCCCACAGTGAGCGGGGCTCGTCCACATTAATCTTCAACCAAGAAAATGCACAACAGGCTTGCCCACATCCCAGTATGGTGGGAGCATTTTCTCAATGGAGATTTTCTCTTACCACATGAATCCACTTTGTGTCAGGTTGATGTAAAACTAGCCAGCACAACGATCAAAATGATCCATTAATATGCTTTACTAAATGAAAGCCACTGCTGGAGTTGCTTCCTTCTTTCACTCTGGACCTTTACACTAGGGTCTTGAATGTAACGGTTTTAATAATTGTGAGAAACAACAACAGCAACAGCCGGGTAACAGAGAGTAGTGGGGACTATCGGGTAATTCAGAGTTTGGCCATCAAAAGGACATAGCATTTATTTAAAATTTACATCGTACTTTAGCCTAGTGCAATCTACCTGTAACCCAAATTCATCTCCCTGTCCAGTGCTGTGACACAATATGACAGTGACTAGTAAAGATGTGTGAGTCAGCTTTCCAGTAACCACACACACACACACACACACACACACACACACACACACACACACAATTCTGCAGATAAATCAGCTTCCTAAGAGGGAAGGGTGTGTATATACGTGTGTCACACAGTTTCAGATGATTCAGTCCATGACTAGGCATCATGGACATCATGGTAGAGGTACATCATGGCATCATGGTAGGGGTACATCATCAGTATCATGGTAGGAGCACATCAATGACATCATGGTGGGGGTACATCATCAGTATCATGGTAGGAGCACATCAATGACATCATGGTAGGGGTACATCATCAGTATCATGGTAGGAGCACATCAATGACATCATGGTAGGGGTACATCATAGTCATCATGGTAGGAACACATCAATGACATCATGGTAGGAGCACATCAATGACATCATGGTAGAGGTACATCATCAGTATCATGGTAGGAGCACACCAATGACATCATGGTAGGGGCACATCAATGACATCATGGTAGGGACACATCAATGACATCATGGTAGGGACACATCAATGACATCATGGACATCATGGTAGAGGCACATCAATGACATCATGGTAGGGGCACATCAATGACATTTTGGTAGGGGCACATCAAGGTGGGAGAGCTGGCACAGAAGAAGCTGATTATCTGCCTGTGGCCAGAAAGCAAAACAGAGACCATATGACCCATGACCTCTCAGCAGGCCACACCTCTAAAAGGTTCCACCTCCTCTCAATAGTGTTAAAAGGGGATCAAGTCTTTAAGACATGAGTCTTTGAGGGACTTTGCAGGGCCAAACTTCAACAGTCTCCTTCCATGTGATTTGTGAAGTCCAAGCTCATAGCCTACCTGCTATTTTGTTAACTATCTACTAAAGCTTGAGCTTTATAGTTATTTTTGTAGTTATATATATATTATAACTATATTCGTAGTAATGTTCTAGAAGATGACTTAGAGTGGCTGCAGTAGGTCTATGCCATAATTTATTAAATAATTTCTTTTACTTGGACATTGAAGTTCTCAGCAGGCGTCATCTCCCACATTCAGATTGTCTGATGTGGCCATTATGCAGCTGGTCAATATTTCCCTGAGAGGAAGCCTTTAGACCTGGAAGAGACACATAGTCATCTCAGTTTGACTCAATTGTACTACCATTTTGCATCTTGCTAGAATGATTAGAGAGGCTGTTTCTATAGAAGCATTGGGTATTGTAAGTTACTGTTCTACTGTATGTTTTGTGAGTCAATAAAAGCGAGAAGCTTGAAGATGCCAGACACAAAGTGCTAAGAAAGAAGTGGAGGCATTTATTACCTTGATTTGATCAGTACATGGTATATATACATATTGAAATATCATGGTGTACCCTATAAATATGTATAATTATTTCATATTAAGCAAAAAATAAAACTATGTGTAAGGAGATGGAAATGTTCACTATCTTGATTTAGCCGTCATCCATCATAGACATGTATGAAATTGTCACGCTGTACCCTATAAATTTGTACAACTAAAATAGTAATTTTTCAAAAGTCAGAACTATTGGGTATTATCATTTAAAAATATCTCTTCAACTTGTTTGGCAAGAAAGCATTTCACTGCTTTCATTTGCACATCATTGGCCCCTGGTTAAACCGAACACCTGTGTCATGTCAGGATACTGATCTGAGGTGTTTCGGCTACAAGGCAATCTGCAGGCCAATCTTCCTAGGGACCGGCGAGAAAGACTGAGCAAGCAGTATCCAGCCAAGGACAGACTGGTGTAACCTAGGTCATCTGGAGAATTGTCTTGATGCTTTGTAGCCCCAGTGTGGGCCGGTACCAGGAGAAAGGGTTCCCTAATGCAGGGACACATACCGGGAGAGACAATTAGCTTCATTCAAGAAGGAGGTGTTGCAAGAGAGACCCCAGAGCAGATCCCTGGCCAGCTCTCTCTACAGATGGCACTGTGCTGGACAGTCCGTGGTACCCTCTACTTACAACATCCCCTTGCGTGGCTGGACAGGAGATCTGGAGTTGAAGAAATCAAGGAATTCCTGTTTTGACTCTCACTCATGGCTTTTACTGGTTGTCTTCTGTTGCTGCACGCCCCCTGCTCCCCCTTTTTTTATTTTGCAAAGAACTGTTTCCATTTCAAAGACATTAACTCTTCATCACATAGTAAAACATTTTCTCCCCCATTCGCCACTTGCCTTTTGATTTCATGGTTTCATTTTTGTGATATATAGACCTTTCTAATTTTTATATGGTCCAATCTATCTATCTTTTCCCTGTTGCTTGTCTGT
Organism: Peromyscus attwateri; assembly: GCA_902168425.1. Lineage (NCBI taxonomy): Eukaryota > Metazoa > Chordata > Mammalia > Rodentia > Cricetidae > Peromyscus > Peromyscus attwateri. The sequence goes on along the minus strand of CABHPP010144853.1, from coordinate 8,027 downwards.
TCAATAAATCTTTGCAATACCCAGATCAGAGAAAGCTTATTCCTATGTCTTTTCCACCAGATTCTTCTTGGTTTTATTTCTTCCATTTAACTCTTTCAGCCATCTGGAAGTTATTTTGGTTTAGAGCATGGGGCAGAGCTTTATTTTTTTTCCTATGAAGACCCCTTTCTCTCACTCCAGTGGGTGTGGATTTTATTTAGAAGCTGATGGGGAGTCTTGGAAGAAAGCTGAGACAGACAGGGATACAATGAGGTTCGCTCTAAGGAGGGCGGCTGTGCATGCCACCTGGAGGTGCACACAGATGGTTTTCGGCTGTGACTGTCCTGAAGCTCCTACCACACTCTCTATGGCATCCCTGTCATCCTGGAAGGCTGCCTTTAGCTTTCAGGGATTAAAGAAGATCCATGGACACTTCAGGAACTCATCAGGGAAATGCATCAAGAGTTTGCTCCAATTCAGCACTTGCCAGAAGCTGGCTGGAGGCATTTGATGTGTGTAAGAGACCCTCGAGGTTCATGTTAAACATCCATTCATCTGCATTCTTTGAGCTCAGGCCTGATATTGAGTTAGCTCTTCAGAAAGCCATGTGTCTGGTCCATATTATCTCAGTCCCCTCCAGAACTGCCTCCCTCCATTAAGATTTAATGCCTCTCCCTAGCTTTTATCTACAGGGTGTGCATGAAACATCCATTTTGAGAACCTTTCTGTATTTTTCATTAAAACACATGGCAGCCACGGCTTGATTTTTCTTTGTTTGAAGAAAATATTTTGCATTCACTTTAAAGTAAAAAAAAATTATTTTTGAGACAAGATCTCACTAGCTGTGGTAGCTGATGCTGGTTTAGAACTCATTACATAGTCCATGCTAGTCTCAAATTCACAGAGATCCACCTGTTTCTGCCTTGTGAGTGCTGGAATTAAAGGCATGTGCCACCATGTCTGTCCTCAAGGTTAAAATTTGTCTCAAATTCTTCTTGGGACTTATGAGCAATGGATATCCAAATTAATGACTAAAGGGCTTCCAGAGAGAAGTCTGGGGCTTCCTCTGAGTTCAGATTGCTGGAGGAGAGAGACTGAATGACGTAAAAGAGCAAGAATGCATCTCTCACAGTTTTGAAGGCTGGTGAGTCCAAGCTCAAGGTGGACCCAGTGTCTGTCAAGGGTCCTGATTTGCACCCAGATGATATTTTTATCTTCTATTAAGGAATTACTTCTCCATGTCTTTTAAAACATGTTAATCTCAATTCACGAGGGCCATACTCCACAATCTGATCATTCCCCAAGTCCTCACTTTTTGATATCATCCCACTGAGTCTTAGAATTCCAACAAAGGAATTTGGGATTGTTTTAGGGTTTCTACACTGTGAGGAGCCACCATGACCATGGTAACTCTAATAAAGGAAGAAAATTTAATTGGGGTGGCTTACAGTTTAGAGATTAGTCCATTATCATCATGGTGGAACATGGTGGCATGCAGGCAGACGTGGTGCTGGAGGAGGAACTGAGAATTCTACATCTTGATTAGAAGACAGCAGAAAGTAAACTGAGACACTGGGCATGGCTTGGATATATATGAGACATCAAAGCCTGCCCCCACAGTGACACACTTCCTCCAACAAGGCCATACCCACTCCAACAAAGCCACACCTCCTAATAGTGCCATTCCCTATAATCTTATGGGGGCAGTTATATTCAAACTACCACAAAGATCCATAATCATTTATTGTGTAATGTATCCTTTGAGATCCACCTGGTTGAGGATTCTAGAACTTACCTAGTGACTGACATGGGCTGTCTTGGTGGGAGCCACAGTGTCTACCTGGCCACCTTCTTTGACCTCCACCAGCTGGGAGTCGAGCAAGGCCTCAAACACATGAGCCAGTATAGTGATATTTCATATCCAAATCATCACACTAGAATTTCAAGAGTCAGGTAAGTCCATGTCATAGCTCAGTTGGTAGAGCACCCACCTAGCATGTAGGAAACCCTGGATTGGATTTGATCCCCAGCATTGCATAAAACCAGCATGGTGGCAGATGCCAGTAATTCCAGTATTTGAAAGCTAGAAGCAGGAGAATCTGAAGTTCAGGGTCATTCTTGGATATAAAGCAAGTTGGAGGGCAGTCTGGGCTACATGAGCCTGTTTTAAAAACAGAACCAACACAAAGGTGTGGGGTGAGTGATGGAGTTGAAGGCAGCTGTGTCACTTAGGTGAGTAAAAGATGGGGTTTTAAAAGTTCTAAGCAAACAGATGTTCACTCTGAGATACAGAGGATCAGCCCAACCCAAGCCAGCCTAGGTGGAGCCCCCACCCCATTCCTATCACACTAGCGGTCATTTTTGCATCTATTGCTTTGGATGTGATGGGCCTAGATTCAGAGTGAACTTGCAGTGAGGGAAGGGGTTCTTGGGAGTAGCCAGTACTTCAGAAAGGCCGGGCCTGTTGGGGGTGCAGAGGCAGTTGTGGGGATGGAGAACAGGCCTCCTGCAAGTTCATCCACTGCCAAGATAGTGGGAGGAACTTCTTGGAAAGATATGAAAGCTAAAATTTCCAGCCCTGGGAAATGTATGGAAGCCATAGACAAGTACTTCTGCAGACTTCTGTCCTGGTTGGTAAAGCGCTTACCTCTCTGGCATCCCAGCTCACCGATGCAAACATGAAATACAAGTTTTGGTGGTATCGCTTCTAACTCTTGATTTCACATGACCTCTTTTAGGACAGTGACAGCATGTACTTTTGGAGGTAGCCTCTGCTTAGAGGGATGTGCCAAGCTTTGTGAGGAAGGCTGTAGGCTTAGCAGCAGTTTGGGGCAGCATATTGATGGTTGTCCCTTTCTCCCTGTCATATAAAGAAAACTGAGTTGAATGTTCAATGGAGTATGCAGGTGGTTCTCTACTGTCACTCCAAGGACCTGTCAGGCTGCTCAGCTTGCTTGTTGGTGTAGACAGAATATTCCTTGAAATGTGAACGAGCTGGGGCTCCGAGCTCCTCGATGTCATGGAGGAGGAAGATCACCACTGAATTATTTTGAAAGTGTTTCTATCCCTCAAATATGCAGGGAAATGAAAGTGTCCCCTGTGGACTTAGGAACTTCTCAAGTGGCTTAAAACCACCCCTAACTCCAGTTCAAGGGGATCCAACTCCTCTTCTGGCCTCTGTTGGAATTGCATGCATGTGGTGTACATACATACATACAGGCAAAACACCCATACATATAAAATAAAATAAAATACACACTGATGCAAGCATTTTCAATATTGAGGCAATAGGAGAGAGGCATTTTTATTGATAGGGAAAACAACAGAAATCAATACACACACACACACACACACACACACACACACACACACACACACACACACTGTCTTTGTCTCTTTTTGTTGCCATCCAAGGAGGAAAAGGGAGAAGAAAAGGGCCTGAGCATTCTGTCTCACTAAGTCAGATTGCGATCCGGAGGAAGTACGGTTTCGGATATGAATGTGGGACAAGTGGCCACACAGACAACTTAGCTTTGTGACTTCCGTTTGAGCTCGGCTCTCTCCCACCACAGGTAATTTAATTCAGTCTGCTCAGCATAACCTTCAAAGCTTCACATCTAAATTCCTTCCCTTCTTCCCACTGTGTTCCCATTAAAGCAACGGCCTGGGCCAGGTGTTGAAGTCCGGGAGGAGAGGTGTCCTGTTTGAAGGGCTCTTTTAAGTCTCCCGTGATCATGGGGGTTGTTGTCCCTGTGGCTTACCCCCCAACTTGGCACAGAAGGGACTCTTCCGTGGCTCTGGGGTAGCACACCTGACTGTAGTGTGGATTTGGCACGGATGCTCCTAAGCAGATGCACTAGTCCCGCCTCACACTTGGCAAGTAGCCTAGCATCTTGCTTTGATGTTTTTCCTTTCATTTAACTGGAGGCTTGCAGGGGCTGGTCAGGGCAACCTGTTAGCTACCTTCTGACCCTGGCTGTGGGCTCCAGCAAACTGTAAAGCTCCTTCTCATTCCATTCCCAGACTATTACAACAGCCTCAGGTCCATTTATAATACCTCATACTTACATATGCCTTTCCCTTTCCTTCCCTCTCCCTCCTCCCCTGCCCTCCCCGTCTGCCTCACCCCCCTTTTATTTATTTCAAACAGCAGCAGGGAGCCAGTCTGTCAACCTCTCTTCCTGCACCACAAGCTTTGTGGCATCTCTCCTCTCCTCCTTCCTCCCCTAAGCCTTGTGGACATCTTCCCCTCTGCCTTCCTCTGATTCTGAACATCCTTGTTCTTGTCCTTTCCATCTTCTCAAATTATAATTATTGTTTTAAATTCATATTATTGGGTCTCAGGATGTTAGTCCTATCGTCAAGTGTCTTTCTTTAAACATAGAAATTCACTTTTGACATCTTTGCTGTTGACAAAGGCTATTTGCCAACAGGGAGGGTGAGGTTAATAGGACAGGGATTGTCCAGTTAATATGCCATGCCCAGGGTCTCTCCTGTGCCATGTTAATAAATGACTTTGGTAAAAAAAAATAATTTGTAGGATTAAATGACATCTCCTTCCCATCACATCTAGCTAACAGGATAAAACACACAGCGGTGGATGGGCCACAGCACAGTCCCGCAGCTCCAAGTTGTTGCCCAGGGACATTACCTCCTATCCCCCCACACTTGCAGCCTGCTTTGTCCATGCGCTTTGCTATGCCACAGATAGAATCCACAAAGGTGCCCAGAGCCTTTCTGGCTACTTTTCTTTGGGTAACAATGATCACACGACTCAGGCTAGGCTCTTTCCTCCCTCTGCTCGAGTTTGGATTGTAGAGGCATGTCCTTCACATGGAAGTATTCCCTCCTGGAGGGACGATGAAGGCTCATAGGACCTAGGAGGCCACTCCCCAAGACTGTATAAGGTGCAGTTGCCTGGAAGTTGGGCAGGGAGCTTTGGGGAGGCAGCTTTAGTGAACTGGGCTTTGGGTTTTTTTTTTTTTTTTTTTTTTTTTTTTTGGTAGAGATGCCCAAGAGTCACCCAGGTTTCTACAAGCAATCCCAATAAACTCATTGGTTCACCAAGGTAGATGTGGGCAAAACTACTTCTTTGGTCTGTTGTAGGTACTCTGCCTCAGGTAAATAGACATTTGTCCATGTCTTCCTCAGAAATGTCATACAACGGTCTACGCTGGGCTTGGAAGTCCGCAGCAGGAAGGGAGACACAGCTGGCTTCTTATGCGTGCCCTCTCTCTGCCTCCTCTCCCATGTCTGCTTTGACAAGCTCAGCTTTGGGGTAAGGGTACCAGGGAATGAAGAAAAAATGGACCTACAGATTCATGTACAGAAAAGTTGGGATTGGGCAAGCCATGTGCTCTGATGGAGAGGCATCAGGAGCCCAGAAATTTCTCATGTTTGCTATATCCTGCTGAGCAAGGAGGCCGGTTTATAGAAATGAAAAGGACATAGGTTATCTAATCTCCAGAGGGAGGTGATGTAGGGGACAGTCTCAGGCTTCAGTCATCTGGGAGGGGAAGCTGTGGTTGACAGTTTCTGTACAAACTGGATTTAGCTAGAGGTCAATCCTTCCCAATGTTTGTACCTGGACCAGAGGAAGGCTTTGTTATTTCCATGTGTCTGAGGCCTTGGGCTTCTTAACATGGCTGTGTTCATGTCAATAATACACATTCATTCAGGACTTCATCCACTCCCTGTGAGTGTCCTAGCTGGGGACACTGAGGTAAGCCCAGAGCAGAGCATGTCCCATGGAACAGTGCTACTGGACCTGACATGTATGTTCTGTCTACGACACACTGAGCATTTTGGAGTCCTTTAAAAACAAATATTTATTTTATTTAATTTATGTGCTTGTGTGTGAGCCTACTTGAGTACATGGGTACCACGTACATCTGGGAGGGTGTCAGATCCTCTGGGACTGGAGTTGCAGGTGGTTCTGCGCAGCCATGTGGGTACTGGGAACCAAACTCAGTTCCCTGTAAGGGCAATAAGCCCTCTTAAGTGGTAAGCCATCTCTCCCGCCCCTTTACAGGTTTTTTTTTTTTTTTTTACTGTGTGCATTTTGGTTTCTTCAGAGATGTTCTTCCACATACTCCCTCATCTGTTCCCTACTTCTGAGCTCTCAATCACAGTCCCACTGACTAGGAAGGACCTCCTTGGCCTGGCTTCTGATGACCCCTCACTGCACGCACCTTGCTGCTTCAGGTTTTTCAGATGCAGTCACTTTCTAAACAACTCCTGTGTAAACGGAAGTTTCTGTCTCGCCCGGTCCTGCAGCCCCTTTCAGTCCTAAATAAACACACAGAGGCTTATATTAATTATAAACTGTTTGGTCTATGGCTCAGCCTACTGGCTAGCTACCTCTTACATCTTAAATTAACCCATTTCTATTAATCTACGTATTGCCACGTGGCTTCTTGGCATTACCTGTGTTCCATAACATCTTGCTCCACCTGTATCTTTGATTGGATTTCTCACCTGGCTCTATTCTGCCTTGCCATAGGCCATAGCAGCTACTTTATTAACCAATGGTAGCAGCACATATTCACAGCATACAGAAAGACCATCTCACAGCACTCCTGGCTGGTCAGAAGGTGTGCACTGATGGAAGAAGGTAACAGGTGCATATTCCGTTCCCAAACCCTGGGACTGTAGGTCATGCCCAGCACAGCTCTCCTTGCTCTCCTGCCTGCATCAGGACCCCACATACCTGTTCCTGTTCTAGGTAAAGAATGTATTCAGCCTCGTGTTCCCTAAATCTGTGGATAATGAGAGCAAGCATCTGAATTACAGAACACAGATGAAGACAGAGGAGGAGCACTCCACGTCTCCTTCCCATCACGTCTAGCTAACAGAATAAGACAACAGATATGGTGTCTTTTTAAGAACAATCTGATCACTAGGCATGGTGGCACATGCGTTTAGTCCAGCACTCAGGAGGCAGAGGCAGGTGGCTCTCTGGGTTTGAGGCCAGCCTGATCTACAGAGTGAATTCCAGGACAGCCAGGACTACAAACAGAACAGTCTGGATACTCTAGAGTTTTTCTCCATACCCTTGAGGCTGGTAACAAAGCAAGATAGACCTGGCACCTATGAACCACAGTGGAGCCCCTCATTAACAAATGAGGGTGGCGATGATTGGTACCTCTTTTTTTCTGGCGCTGGATTCTCTGCTGAGATGACATGAAAAAAATCTTTCTTTTGCTTGTTTGCCTATTCCAAAACCAGTTGGCTTATCCCAACTTCTGCAAGACTGCTGCCCAGGAAAAAGCACACAATTTCGAGTGTCACCAGAGGTAAGGGACACCTGCCCAGTCGCATGCCTGCATATGGACTCCTCTTCTCCCCAGCCTCCCCCCACTTTCTTTCTCTTACCTGTCCGTGGTGTGTGCTTCCTCTCTCATCGGAAGACACAAGCCTTTCCCAGGCTCTGCTTCTGCAAGGGCCACACAAACACGCGCAAAAGGCTGCTGTCCGCAGTGTAGAAGGAAACACGGGTCTCAGACTCGCTATGCCTCTGGACGCTCTTTCGGGCTTAACCTCAGCTGCAGGGAGGTATGGACATAAAGAGACATCTCCCAAGGCCCATCTTAGGCAGTCTTTAGATGTCCCTCTACGGTGTTTTCTCTAGTGGGTCAATAAGCCACTCAGGATCTACGTCATCATGTGGAGACAGAAATGTGAGCTTTTCTCGAGAAGTTATCCAATTCGGCATTTGGAAATGTGGAGATCCGTGGGATGGTGTCTTCTTTCCTCACACACTCTTCTTCAGTCCCAGCATGCAGTGGGCTAAGTTGAGAAAGGGCCACTGAGATGAAACACCCTTTGTTCTTTGACTTTATGAGCATACCTGTTTTATTTTTTAAACATCTGGCTCTGTCCTGCATTCTCTTCTGCAGACCACTGCTTAAATCGCCACCGAGGGAGAGTCACAAGGGTGCACGAAGTCTTGAATGCTCAAGGTTAACTTCACACTAAAGAAGATATTAGAGCATGCACACCTTCTACACACACACACACACACACACACACACACACACACACACACA
>CABHPP010144852.1:0-27069 GCA_902168425.1 Peromyscus attwateri | reverse complement strand
CCCACGTCCATGGTCAAGAGCCATGTCACACTACTGTCTTCTTTTCTTCTAGACACACTTCCTTTGTGCATATTTTATTTGTTTGTTTGTTTGCTTGCTTGTTTGCTTGCTTGTTTGCTTGCTTGCTTTTTCGAGACAGGGTTTCTCTGTGTAACAGTCCTGACTGTCCTGGAACTCACTCTGTAGACCAGGCTGGCCTCAAACTCAGAGATCCACCTGTCTCTGCCTCCTGAGGACTGGAATTAAAGGTGGGTATGTGTGTTACCATCACCCGGCTAAGTGGTTTCTTTTTTTTTCTTGAGGGGGGAAGCTAATTTTTCTGTAATGTGGTTTCCATACAACTTTTTATTTTGTATGGAAATTATACAATTTTATAATGATATAAACATAATTATAAACATAATTTTTATTGATTCTTTAGGAATTTCATATCATGCACACCAATCCAACTTGTTTCCCAGTCCCTCCATATGTGCCTTTCACCCTTGTAGCATTCCCACACACACACAAAGGAAAACTTAAAAAAATACAAATAAGAATATTAAAACAAACAAATAAGAATATTAAAACTTCACTCCATCGTTCCTGCCTCTCATTGTCTCTATTCATCTTAGTGGCATTGGGAGCTGCCATGTGTCACGCAGTAGACTCTTTTGTCCAAACAGCTTTACTTGCAAATGTTCATTGCAATGAGTGGTTGGTCTGGTTCAAGGTGCTGGCTTCTAGTTCATCATCACCGAAACTCCTTTTGGATATCCTGCTGTTGCCCTAAGTCATGGAGATCTGGTGGCTATGGTTTCACAGAGCCAGTCCCTTCACATACTCCAGCAGCTCATAGATGGGGTAGATGCTGGGGTGGGCCAACTCAAAGCCCTGGATGTGTGCCTGGGTGGTAGCTAAATTGATCAGTCAGGCTGCTGAGACCACCCCCCTCAGTGAGGGGCAGAGCCAGCTCACCAATGGCTGTGGTGAGGAGAGGGGCCAGCTTTCCCAAGTGTTGGGGGCCAGTTCTCCTATGAGAGGCGGGGCCAGCAGGAGGCAGGGTTGGCTCTCTGATGCAGGGGTGGGGTGGGGGGTGGGGAGCGGTTCTCCCTGGGCCAGTGAAGGGGAGGGCCAGCTCAGCCTGGCCCTGTATTTCAAAACTTGGCTCAACACATGGTTCAAATGGGCCCCTGTGGTAACACAGGCAACAGACATCAACATACCCCAGTTGCACCAGGACCATGGACCCAGACATGGCCAGCAGCAGCAGCTTGGACCCAGTTGTCACCATGCCCTGGGTGGCAGTGCAGGCCTCTCAGATTGGAATGAGCCCATCAGAAGTGTGATCCCCAGACTCCAACATGGACCTGGGCGGTCACATGGCCTTCGATGGTAACAGGAGCCATGGACATCAATACAGACCCTAGCTGTGGTAGGACCAAGGACCTAGACATGGCTCCCGGCCACAGCTCAGGCCCTGATGTCACTATGGCCCTGGGTGGCAGCACAGCCCCCCTGCCTCAGATCAGCATCACCCCAATGCAGGGTGGCCCTTGAACACCAACATGACCCCAAGTGGTGGTGCACACCCCGGGCATCTGCACAGCCCTCGATGCCAACAGACGCCATGGATGTCAACACGGACCCCAACTGCAGTAACACCCCGGACCCAGACATGACCCTTGGCTGCAGCCTAGGCCCAGACGCCTCCATGGCCCTAGGTGTCAGCACAAGCTGCTCAGATCAGGGTGTCCCCTGCAGTGGCATGGCCCTTGAGCACCAATGTGGCATGTGTGGCAGCTCAGACTCTGGGTGACCTCAGGGTCTTTGGTGATAGCAGGAGTCACAGACATCAACACAGACTTCGATTGTGGCAGGGCCATGGACCCAGACATGGCCCTTGGCAGCATCCCTAGCCTGGATGTCACCATGGCCTCGGGTGGCAAGCAGGCCTCCCACATCAGCCTGTTTGTGACTGCTCTCATCCCTTCAGATCATCGCCTCCCTCCACAGAACATGAACTATTCGGCCTCTCTGTCTTTCCCAGGCTCCACCATATATTGGCTCACCATAATGGCACTGTGGTTTTTCTTCCCCACCCAGAGCAAGTGACCCCAGGGCAGGTGTGTGAGTGTCCTTCATCTGCCAGGTCTTCTCACACAACTTTTGGAAAAGATTTTTTACTACCGTCTCCAAATTTCAATTGTCTTCTTTGGCTCAGAAACTCCAAGGTTTTTTAAACCTACCCAACAAATACATCAAATGTCCATGCATACGGGGACAATAAAGGAATTTATAGACACCAATGACTTAGAAATGAAAAGCAGATTACAAAAGTTATTTTGTGTGAATGTTCACACATGCACATGTATATCACTCATATAATCACTTGATTAGATCCATCAAGTCTGGTTCACGTCTGTAAACTCAGCACTTGGAAGGCTGATACTGGAGGATTGCCATAAGTTCAAGACCAACCTGGTCTACATAGTGAGTTCTAGACCAGCCTGAGCCGCAGAATGAGACCTTGTCTTAAGAAAGAGAAAGAAGAGGGAGGCTAGGATGGAGTAAAGAAGAGAAGGAGGGAGGGAGAGAAAGAAAGAGGGAGTAAGGAAAGAAGGAAGGGAAGGAGAGGTAATAAAATTATATCCGACTATAAAAAGTCTGTATTTGGAAGAAAACATCCCAAACTCTTCAACAAACCATGGGGATTTGGTAGGGGGTGCACAGAGGTGGGGGTTTTGCCATTGATTTCAAACAATCTTTACTATCTGTTTTTTCCTGTGGTGAGCACAGGTTGCATTGTAACAAATGGTGACATCTCCTACTCCCTCTGTGTCCCTGCCAGCTCAACGAACAATGCTTTATCAAGAACAGAACACAGCATCTCTCTGAGTAGTTCAAGTTTGCATTTGAATTTCATCCGCCCACAGAGGCTTCTATTGAACTTTCCATCAGTTAAGACACCTGGGTCCTTTTCCCAAACCCAGAAAAAGCGTGGGTAAGGTAACAAAAGCTAAAACCAATCCAATTATTGTCCCTTATGTTGAGAACAACTTTAAACCAACAGGAAATCCTTGACATTTCCTCAGCCTTTGCTGTGTCAACCCACCTTCCCTTTTCTGTTGATGATGTTTATGATTTTTCTCAAGTTGCTTCTGGGTTCACAGTCTCCTCTTAAAAAAGTGAGAAAATATAGGTGGGTGGCATGCAGACCCAATTTCCATTGTGCTTAGAGGTGCTTTGATTTGTCTGTTTTTTTTTTTAAATAATTGTACACATACTTTCCCTAATCTTACAAACATTCAACGTTAACAGAGACCTGTGAATGCTTCCGGAATTTTTCCATGAATATTCAGGCATAAATATCATTTTTGTAAAACTTAAATTGAGGTTACACAATAGTCACTATTGTGCAGTTTCCTTTTCTGATGTGACTGTGTATTGGATATCACTCTACGTCATCCCACACAGGTCATTATGGTTTGTGAAATGCGCCTCATGGGTTCATGCGTTTGAGCACTTGGTCCCTCACTGACGCCATTTGCAGAAAACTTAGGTGGTAGAGTCTCACTGGAGGAAGTGAGTCACGGAGGGGGCAGGCCTTGAAGGTGCCACCCTACTTCCCTCCTGCCCTGTGACTCTGCTGCCCACAAGCCAGATACAAGCTGCTGCCACCATGCCTTCCCCACCAGGATGGATGGGTATTCCAAGAGCCCACAGAGCAGAATAAATCCTTTCTCCCTTCAGTCGCTTCTACTGGGTACTTGGTCACCGAGATGGGCAGAGTAGCTAATACACAGGTCACTCTTTCTGCAAGCAACACTGTCTCAGCACTGTTGGTTGCCTCCTTGACCTTTGGCCCTTGTGTGGATAGACAAAGGGGTAAGAACAGTGGTGACAGAGAGAAGAAAGGAAGGAATTAGAGTTTCTCCTGAAGTTTCACAAGACAGAGAACTTCAAAAGTCCATCTGGTCAAAAGCTGTATTCCGAAGTCTCTGTTCTGGTTTGCTCTTCTGTTGCTGTGTTAAGCTCCACAACCAGAAGAAACTATGGAAGAAACGGTTTATTTGGCATACACTTCTGATCAGAGTCTGTTGGACCCAGGGTCATTCAATAATGGCAGACAGAGCCGGGTGGTGGTAGTGTACACCTTTAATCCTAGCACTTGGGAGGCAGAGGCAGGTGGATCTCTATGAGTTCAAGGCCAGCCTAGGCTACAGAGTGAGTTCCAGGACAGGCTCCAAAGCTACACAGAGAAACCCTGTCTCAAAAAACAAAACAACAACAAAAAAGAAAGAAAGAAAAAGAAAAGAAAAAAAGAAAGAGAAAAAAATCAAATCACCGCGGAGCACAAAAGTTTATCAGCTAGCTGAGACCACAACCAGCGCTGGAGATTCTGAGGCTGTGGCAGTTGGGGGGGTTATGAGCCCCTTTTTATAGTAAGGGGAAAGCATTAGACATGGCCAAAGGAATTTTTACAATTTTGAAGTTAAACTTTTGTTTGTTTGTTTGTTTTTGTTTTTGTTTTTCAAGACAGGGTTCCTCTGTGTAACAGTCCTGGCTGTCCTGGGACTCGCTTTGTAGACCAGGCTGGCCTCGAACTCACAGAGATCCGCCTGCCTCTGCCTCCCGAGTGCTGGGATTAAAGGAGAGCGCCACCACTCACCCAGCAAAGTTAAGCTTTTAGAGACAAATTGTTTTTAGGTTTTTACAATTTTCCATTAACAAGGTTTTAGGGGGTTTCAGCTAGACAATATTTGTAAATCCCTGCAGCCCTTCCTGACTCGGTTAATTGATGTTTGCCCGAACCTGCAACTTCTGACACAGCTGGGCTCCCATAGAGGGGGGTGGGTACAAAACAATGCAAGGCAGGTTGTCACGTAGAACTCATTGAAAGGTAGCTTTGGTTTCGGTAGCGAGTGGAAGGTGGTAATCAAAGAATAGTTAACCCCAGGGCTAAAGAGGGTAAATGAAAACTAACATTTGGGTTGTTGACAGAGATGCCCATCATAAAACACGGAAGGGCCCAGTTAAAGGTTAATCCCTTTTTGCTGGCCAAGCTGATGGCTGTCAGTTTCCATCCTTTAAGCTTATAATTTTTTTATTCCTATATTCCTGGACCCTTCAAGTCCATCATTGAGTCACTAAGGGAAGCCAGGGCAGGAACTATGGAGGAACGCTGTTTACTGACTTGTTCCCTGACTCATGTTGTCTAGCCTCTTTACACAGCTCAGGCCTATCTGCCTAGGAATGGCACCACCCACAGTGGACTGGGCCCTCCTGCACCAATTAGCAATCAAGAAAATGCCCCACAGACATGCCTACAGGTCAAGCGATATAGGCAGTCCACCAACTGAGCTTCTCTCTTCCCAAGTTGTGTCAACTTGACAACAAAGATCAGCCACCAGTCTCCTATGCCTAGATAGACAGCCATTTGAACCAAGAGATTCTATACAAAGAATGTTGCCATTGTTTCTACAGATGACCTTAGCATTTGAGCAAGGCACTATGCCATTGCTCAGCCCATCCAGTAATAACTCCATATCCTCGGTTCCTGCATTTTTTTGTATTCCCTAACTACCCCCATTTCAGTATCTGCATTAGTCCACCAAAGCTTTTGGACTCATCATCTCCATCTGACTCTATTTCCTTGGTTTTCCATTTTGGCAAACTTGAATATCTGTAGAGGAGAGCTTGTCCTTGCTGGAGTTGTCCAAGATCCACCCTGGCCAGGTAACTAGGAGAGTATGCCTGTTCCTATGGGCTTGGGGCTAGATGGCATGCACTGTTAAACTTGCCCATTCAAAACTATCTGTATTCAGCATTGTTCTGTTGCCATGATAAATACCATGACCAGGACAACATACAGAAGGCAGCTTATTTGGGAATATGGTTCCAGAGGGCTAAGAGTCCATTATGGCAGCAAGCAGCAGGCATGGCAGCAGAAACAGGAGCTGAATTCATGTCTTGAATTGCAAATGCAAAGCTGAGAGCAAGCTAGAAATGACATGAGGCTTTTCATCTCAAAGCCTGCTCCTAGCGACAGACGTTCTGCAGCAGGGTTATACCTCCTAAACCTTTCCCAATGGTGTCACCAACTTACCACCAAGTTTTCAAATTCCTGAGACCATGGGGGTTCCCTCTCATTAAAACCACCACTCCATCCATTTGTGCCAATTGCTTTGTTTGAACAATGTCTGAGATAGACACGGTAGATTTTTTTTTCTTTAGTTTAGTTCTTAGATAATGAGATTTTATTTAGGCTTTATTTATTTCCCTTTTTAAAGGGGAAAAATATAGGTAGGTGAAATGCAGGAAGTCAGATGGAAAGGACTAAGCCTAATGCCAGGAAAGAAGGAGAAAGAAAGGGAAGAAGCCAAAGACCTGTGTTTAAGAGGGGAGTTCCTGAGCACAGCATCTGCATGTGACTTCTGGGACTGTGTGGATGTCATAGAGCGCACTCACACAAGCCCAGATGGCCAAGGTCAATTGCTCAGCAGGGTCTCTTTGTGCAGCCAAAAGATCCAGGGAACATAAGATGCATGAGTCTGCTGTGATGTAACATGGTGTGATGTTTCACAGCAAACCATTTTTCCTATAAGTAGAAGTACACTCTAAAATAACAACAACAAAAATCATAGAGTAGGAAATACATAAACCAGGAAATTGTCGTTTACTATCAAGTGTTATATTCAGTATGTAATTATATGTTCTATTCTTTTTTTTCTGAGACAGGCTTTCTCTGTGGTATGTTCTATTCTTGACATTATTGATAGCACAGTTCTATCATTTACAACAGTATCACTACAACACACCAATAATGTGTTGGGCTAAGATGCTACAATGGCTATCGAATTATTAAGATATAGGAATCTTTCTAGCTCTGCTACTGATCTCATTGGGCCACCATCGGATATATGACCCATTGTTGGCTGGACTGTCATTAACTAGTACATACCTGTATTTTGTAATTTTGACATGGGTAATCACTAGAACAATTCCTTCAAAACATCCTAGGAGGATGGAGAAGAGGATGGGGGGAAGGGAGTGGGCCTGAGTGACATTTGGTAGAAGAAAAAGATGTCTTGATTGATTCTATGGAGGCGTAGGAAGACAGAGGAAGGTCCCTAGACTTCCTTCTAAATTCTTGACATGCACAGTGGGTGGATGCAGCACTCCTGGAGAAGACACAGGGAAAAGAGCTCACACAGAAGTATGCAGGAGGGTTGGGGGAGGTAGAGAACGCAGACTGTAGACATCGTCAGTAGTTGCCCCCTGTATTGAGGGGCCTGTTTACTCTCAATGAGCAAGCACATGGAGGGGTATCTTCTCATCCGGGACACAACACCTGAGAAAAGCAACTGAAGGGAAGAAGGACGTATTGGGGCTCACAGTTTAAAAGTGCAGTTCATTGGGGCTGGAGAGATGGCTCAGAGGTTAAGGGCACTGGCTGTTCTTCCAGAGGTCCTGAGTTCAATTCCCAGCACCCATATGGTGGCTCACAACCATCTATAATGAGATCTGGCTCCCTCTTCTGGCCTGTAGGGATACATGCAAACAGAACACTGTATACATAATAAATAAATAAATCTTTTTTTTTTTTTTTTAAGTGCAGTTCATCACGGAGAAGGCATGACAGTGTGACTCAAGCTTACGGCAGCAGGGACGTAAGGCTACCTGTTCACACCTTAGCAGACCAGAACACAGAAAGTGGACCAGAAGCACAACCAAACTATAAACCTCAAGGTCCACACCTATAGATCCACTTCCTCCTGGTAGGCCCAACCTACGAAAGATTCTACAATCTCCCCAAACCAGCACTGTCGTCTGAGGACCAAGTGTTCAAACATGAACATCTGGGGGCATTTCACATCCAAACCGTGACCAACCCAGCTTTAACCAGGAAAGCAACTGGGCTAGAGGGAAGGATTAATTCAGGGAGCATCTGGCCTGGTGGAGATGAGATTGGTCATTGAGTACAGGCTGTTCAGGTATGCCCACATACATGAAATTGCATGTTCAGGGAACACTTGTTACTGGTGGAGATTAAAAACTGCCATTACTTCTTCCAATTATAAATGAAATATATAGATCTACTGAGTGGACAGGAAGGCTAGCTGCTTCTCTTCGGCAGGTCTGAAATTTTACTTTTCTGTGTGAGTAACTGCATGTATGTATGTATGCATGCATGTGTATATGTATGTATGTATGCTACAGATGTGCCTAGTGTCCTCAGAGATAGGAAGGGGGTGTTAGATCCCCTAGAACTGGAGGTAGAGATGGTTGGATGCCGAGAACCGAACCTAGATTTTCTGCAAAAGCAGCAAGTGCTCTTAACTACTGAGCCGTCTCTCCAGCCCTCTTTCTGGTTGCTTGGCAGAGGATCTTAGATATACAAAACTAGCTTCAAAATACAAATGTAGCTGAGAACAACCTTGAATTCTTGATCCCCCTGCCTCCACCTCCTAAGTGCTGGGATTACAGGCATGTGTCACCACATCCAGTTCTGAAGTGCTGGGAATCAGACCCAGGGCTTCCTGCCTGCCGGGCAAGCGCTGCACTCCCATCCCTCTGCTTCGTCTTCTTGTCTACCGGTTTTGAACTGCGGTATTGAGCGATACACTTCCATTGTCCTCGCTTCACTTGTATACAGACGCGCTGGCTCTCTGGAAAAGGATAAAATTGTTAGCAGCCTTTATCTCCTTTTTCCAAGAGAAATCCTCAAACACATCTTTCAGACACCAGTTACACTGTGTGTCACTTTCCGAATCGCTCCTTAAGAATCTGATATTCTAAATGGAAAGAAGCCAGGCGGTAAAGGAAGTCTGAGCGACACTGAAGGGCTATTAAACTCCCCTCTGGGGGAGATCTGGCAACGATAAAGGGACAGATGAGATGATTCGGGTTTGTAGTGGTTGTCCTACTGACGGAAAGCCGTGTTCCAAGTCCCCCCTATAATTTAATCCTTAAGACCACTCAACTGAAAATATGACCAGAGCTCAGCAGTTAAAGGCTTGATAGACCCTGAGGACTCTTCTAGCAAAGGACAGGACACACTGCCCTTCGAAATCTTACTTTATTTTTTTATTTTTATTTTTATTTTTTTTTTTTTGGTTTTTCGAGACAGGGTTTCTCTGTGTAGCTTTGCGCCTTTCCTGGAACTCGCTTGGGAGACCAGGCTGGCCTCGAACTCACAGAGATCCGCCTGCCTCTGCCTCCCAAGTGCTGGGATTAAAGGCGTGCGCCACCAACGCCCGGCCTCTTACTTTATTTTTAAGAATAAAGTCATACTTTATTTTGTGTGTGGCAATGTAATTTATATACTAAATAAGACTATAACAGGATGATAGGAAAAAGGGGAAAAATCAGGTTACAAAACTCTTCCCCTAATAACAGATTTTTTAAATCACTGTTTCTAAGTGGGTCAATGTGACAAATATATCCAGTGACTAGTCACGTCTAATTCCTGTTGCATTAACGGCTGATGGAATTAAAAAGAACATCCAACTCTCCTAGTCATTGCTTCAAAGGATAACACTTGTCGGGTTCTTTTGGAAAAAATGGTTCTAAGTACGTTAATACACAGAAAGATGAATTCATAGCCCCAGCTTAGGGGAGGGGAAGGGGAGGGGAGGGGAAGGAGAGAGGAGGGGGAAGGGGAGGGGAGGGGGAGGGGAAAGCAATGACAGAATCAAAACTAGGAAAATACTCACCCAGTGTCCTTTCCCATGACCAGCGTGTACTCTTCCCCATACCCTGCCCTTCCCACCACCCACTATCACCCTCTCACAGACTCCTTTCTAAATTGTACTTTATCCACAGCTACAGCGTTTATACACAGCATAGGCTAGGATCCACATACGAGGGAGAATATACGGTGATTTTCTTCCCGAGTTTGGGTCACCTTGCACTTCACCGAAAACGCACTTTATGCCTGGGTTACTAACTGCCTTGGGTCCGAAGAAGCTCTCTTAACAGCCGAGCTGCCTATTTTTGCCATCCACTAATGTTCAGTGTTAGAAAGCAAAACAGTTACCACTTTTCCTGTCTCTGGGACAAAACACCTGACGGAAACAGTGTAGGGAAGAGATTTGTTTTAGTTCGCAGTTTCAAAGCAGGGAAGATGTAGTGGCAATTCATGGCGGTAGGAGTGGTTCAGTAGGTAAGCAACAGGAACCCCAGGCTGCTAGCCCCACTCCCAGGGAGCAGGAAGAAGAGAAAGACCCAGCTGTAACTGGGGCCAAGCGATAAGCCTCGAGGCTCACCGACTAGGCTCACCGACCACCTCAATAACTTCCTTCAGCTAGACTTTTCTTCTCTATGGTTTCACTGCCTCTCCAGACAGCACTACCCAGGGGCCAAGCGAGCCTGTGGGGGATGCTTCATATTCAAAGCATGCAGAGCTGGAATTTTTAGGTTATATCAGGAATCTTCGGGACACACCCAGCTCTCTCACTGTGAGAATAAGAATCCTGAGGTTGAGTGGTTAAGGCGCCTCCTCAGCTCTAACCATCACCAGGGGTGGGAGAGGCAGGATGTGGTGGCAGAAGAGAACTGGCATCACAGACAGGCTGACTCAGGCTCTGGTCCTTCTGGTGGTGAGATTTCAGACAGCTTTTTGGTACCACTCTGGACTAGACATCCATACACGTAGAAAATGAAAACTCCAGGCTTGAGAATCTCTAATGCTACTTGAAGTTCCAGCATCCTGCAAGTGTTTTGTGAGGAGACCTTTTCTAGAAATAATTACATTCATTCATTCATTCATTCATTCATTCACTTATTTTGTGTGTGTGTGTGTGTGTGTGTGTGTGTGTGTGTGTGAGAGAGAGAGAGAGAGAGAGAGAGAGAGAGAGAGAGAGAGAGAGAGAGAGAAACAGGCAGACTCGAGAATACATGTGGAAGTCAGAGGACAACTTTCTGGGGGCTGGTTCTCTCCTTCCATCATGTGGGCTCCAGAGGTCATGGTAAGGTTGTCAAGCCTGGCTGTGAGTGAGTGCCTTTACAAAATGAGCCACTCACCAATCCACACTTGATCCTTAATCCAAAAGTGTGTGTGTGTGTGTGTGTGTGTGTGTGTGTGTGTGTGTGTGTGTGTGTGAGATGTGGAGGTCAGAGGACAATTGTGGGAATAGATTCTCTCTTCCTATCAGGTGGGTCCTGGGAATCAGACTCAGGTCTATCAGGCTTAGCAGCAAGGACCTTTACAGACTGAGCCATCGCCACAGTCCCCACCTACTTTTGAGATTCACACTTTGCAAATATTTCCTCCTGTTTGCTGGCTTTCCTCTCTGCCTTTCACAGAACAAAGGTTTTAATTTAATTTTAATGAAGCCCAACTTATTTTTTTTCTTCAGTTGTTTACAGTTGTGGTGATCTATCTAAAAAGCCAATATAACCTAGATTTTCTCCTACTGTATCTTCCAGAAGTTTTACAGTTTAATGTTTTATTCTTAAGTATTTGCCACATTTCATTTTTGCTGACTAACATCCACCACAAGTTCCCATATTTATTGTTTTTTTGATAATTTTTTTTATAGCATTTTACACTCCGTGTTGCTCTCTGAAAATCAGGCTTTTCTCTCACTTTTAGTCTGGCATGCTTTTTCATGACTTTCCCACAACTATTTCCTGGGTAGCAAGCTACTATAGCATCCGCATTGTCGGCCACTGGTGGTGACTTCTGTAGTCATTAGCGTATTGTACTATTAGTAAGTGATTACACTTTCCTCATTTACAAATGGGAATAGCTCAGGCCCTGAGAGAAACACACTCACTCAGTGTGCATCTGACTCAAGGAAGCCAGCACAGCTGAGAAGCTGTGAAGACTCATCCCGGGTCCCTGGGATGCAGCGGTGTTCCCGGCGAGTTTGCGCCGGTCTTATGCTATTAATGAAGCTGCCCTCGGCCTTCTTCAGACTAACACATATGGTGACAGGTGGAGGGACTGCAAATAGCCTTGGCCTGAGAATGGAAAAAATGATAAGCCATGGCCAAGGCCTTCAAAGTGACTTCATAACAGGAATGCAGGAGGCAGACGTGGGGCTGCAGAGCAGCAGGCGTCCCGCAGAGCACAGAGTCCCTGCACCCACCCTCAGGCCTCCCTGCACTGGGACAGACAATCCCAAGACGTGAGTTATGGGGTGTTGAGTTCAGTGTGTCTCAGGAATAGACTTCTTCAAAGCAACAGGTTCCTAAGTCCTTGAGGTTCCACTAAAATTGTTCACTTTGTATATGGGGAGGGGGATGCACGCCTGTGCGAGGGCATTCGTGCATACTGCTCCTCGGATGCCATCTTTCTTTTTCTTTTTTGAGACAGTCTTTTACTGTTAGAGCTCACATATTAGGCTACATTGACAGGCTAGTGAGACCTGGGGATCCATCTATACTTTCCTCCTTAGCTCTGGGATTGCAAGCATATGTAGTTTTGTGTTTTGTTTTGTCCATTTGTTTGTTTGTTTGTTTATTTGGGGTATGCATGTGGGTGTGGGTGTGTGGCTCTCTCTCTCTCTCTCTCTCTCTC
The DNA here is from genome assembly GCA_902168425.1 of Peromyscus attwateri. Lineage (NCBI taxonomy): Eukaryota > Metazoa > Chordata > Mammalia > Rodentia > Cricetidae > Peromyscus > Peromyscus attwateri. Next base: position 14,561 of record CABHPP010144852.1, on the reverse strand, counting down.
TCTCTCTCTCTGTGTGTGTGTGTGTGTGTGTGTGTGTGTGTGTGTGTGTGTGTGTCTCCACACATACCCATGTGGAGGTCAGACAACAACTTACAGAAGTTTTCTTCTACCACGTGGGTTCCGGGGATCAAACTCAGGTGGTCAGGCTTGGTGGCAAGTGCCTTTCCCACTGAGCTATTTCTCCAGTCCCACCAATTTTTTTAAACATCGGTTTTGGGGGTGGAACTCAGGTCCTCATGTTTGCAAGACAAGTACTAGATCTACTGTGTCTCCTCCCCGCCCCTAAATGAGACACTTGGAACAGGACATTTCCTGGGATAACCAGCCTGGCTGCCTGGAGCTGCGATCTGAGGCTCTAGGTCCTGGGGGAGAACAAACTCGACCCACCTGTCAGCCAGCTCATGTTACCTGAAGGCTGGGTGAGGGGCATGGAGAGGGGATTCGGGAGCCCTGGGCTTAAATCCCAGTGCCACTTGTTGACTCATCGAACTCTTCTGGCATCTGGATTTCCTCCCTTTTAAAATTGGGATATGATCTGGCTTTACAGGCAGGGTGACCATGGGTGATTAAGCAATGAAAATGAAACAGTTGGTCTGGTCTCCTCAGTAGGAAGAAGACCCATCGCTCCTCCTGCCTCGCCATGCTCTAGTTTCCTCATAGCTAAGGGCGTCTCTGTGTGGTGAGACCATGTGATACCAAAGCCTGATTCTATTCTGAAATCCATTTCATTCGTTGTTGCCTATGGCAGGGATTGTCAAGCCCGAGCACGAGGTAGAATCGCGTGGGGAAGAGGAAGCAAGCTTATTAAGACAGGAGATCTTCCAGTGTATGTCTGCGTCTGTGTGAGGGACCACATGTGTGAGTGGGCACACACGCATGGCAGTGCACACCTGTGGAGGCCAGAGGTCAACCTCTTGTTCCTCAGGAGCTGTCCACGGTTTTGCTATTTGTTTATTTTTATTAGTGTTCGTGTGTATGATGTGGGCAGGTGAAGGTCAGGGGAAACCTTGTGAGGTTGGTTCTCTCCTTCCACCTTTGTGTGGGTTCCTGGGATTGAACTTGGGTCACCAGGCTTGCACAGTAGGCCCCACTGAGTCAACTTGCTGGCCATGTCCACACCTGGCTTTCATATATGTGGAAGCTGGAGAGTCAAACTTGGGTCCTCGTGTTTGTATGGCAAACGCCTTACCAACTGAACCGCCTCCCAGCCCCAAATCGAGCACTTCTGTCAAGTTCCTAATATGGTCCATACTCCTGCCCTGGAATCTGCCTTGAGAGCCAATATGGAGTTTGAGAGAATCCAAGGAGGGAGGGCTTAGGGTACTTACTCCTGTTCCAGGCATCCCTTGTGTGTGCAACTGATGCAAGACCACCGTTCCCTCCCTCCTTCCCAGTGACACAGGACACCCTGCTATAACCAACAACCTGTTCTCCCCTCTACACCCAGGGCCTTCCTCTATAGCCAGGCTTCTCTGGAACTCACCTTATCCCAGGCTATACCTTCCTGCCTTACCCTCCTGAATGCATCCTCCTCCATCTCACCCTTAAAATCCTTAATCACTAAATCCCTTAAAGTAAGACATTCTATATTTTTAGTTTGCATTGAGCCCTGACAGACAACAACAAAACCAATGAACAAATGTTATTTTCAAAAGGATCCTTAAACATGACTAAGAAGCTTCAAGCTACTTCTACACCAAAAGAAACCAATTTCCTTGGAAATTGTTCTTTTAGTCACCAGTGTCTTAGCTATCTGATAACCCACTAGGCAAAACCCTGGATGAAAACAGGACAGAGTGTGATCTAGCTACCCCACCCCCACCCCCCAAATATCTAATGGGCCCATCTTCCTTCATGTCCTCAGCCAACCATGCTCCCAGGATTTCTAGCAGAGATGTCCACTTTAAAACAGAATACTCCCAGGAAGGAAGCCGCAGCATTATATTTGAAAGTGGAGGCCTTTACCCTCTGACTCACTGAATATAGAACACTCTCTTGCCCTGTCCCAATGCTGTCCTTTAAGAGCCTCAGTGCTTAACCTGGAAACACACCAAGGAAGACTCTCGCAGCATGGCTAAGCTGACGTGAGCAGCCAAGATCGGAGACTCTTACCAACAAACTGAAGACATCCATATCTTTTTTTAGGATGGGTTTTCCTACCCTGGCACACCTCTCTGGCTTGTTTTCCCTTCAGTCAGAGCTGATAATAGCGCTTGGTTTTATATAGCCCTGTGGTTGTGAGTGTCGACAGTGTACGGAAATATAAAGCCAAAATCCGTGTATATTGCTTCTCCCCAGCGACTGGCATTTCACATATGGAACAGGCAACCTAGACAAGTTTTACCATAAGGATATAAGGGGCAGAAAATGCATAAGTTATTACCCAGGGCAACATTTATTAGATGGAACGAGGAAGAATCCGATATGACAGCCAAGGGTCACCAGGACACACTCACTGAGAGCTAGTGAGTCTGCCAGTGTGTGGGCTTCTGATTCTAGTCAAGACTGCCAGAATGATGTGGTGTCAGCAGACTTGGAGAGGGAAGGATGTTAGCTTTCATCCACCATGGAGAAACCACTAGAAGAAACAAGTGATGGGACCCTCTTTGCCCACAGTTCCAAAGTTTGCGTCCAGGAGACAGTGTAACTAGAGTAGGAAACCCCTTCCTTGGGATGCTTCACAGTCACAAGCCAGAAAGTTGTCATCATCCCTGTCCCTGCAGCAGATGGTGTACCCTGGGGCTGTGCAGCCTTTAAAGAGAGGCTGCAGTCCCTAAAGACCCACAGTTGGAGGGACCTTAGGCAGATCTGTCACGTAGCTACTGTCTCCTTTCTGAAAGCTGCTACAGGTCATTGTCAAGAATTAACACATGTTGGGGCTGGAGAGATGGCTCAGCTGTTAAGAGCACTTGTTACTCTTCCAAAGAACCTGGGTTTAATTCCCAGTAACAACCTGGTGGCTCACAATCATCTGTAACTCATCCTATTCTGGCCTCTGTGGGCAACAAGCATGTATGTAGTACACACACATACATGCAAGCAAAGTGCTCTCTCTGTCTCTGTTCTCTGTCTCTGTCTCTGTCTCTCTCTCACACACACATACATGCAAGCAAAGTGCTCTCTCTGTCTGTTCTCTGTCTCTATCTCTGTCTCTCTCTGTCTCTCTCTCTCTCTCTCTCACACACACACACACACACATACACACACACACACACACTTAACACATGTTACATGATCACCTTGGCAAGACTATGGAAGGACTCAATGAGCAAAGAGCTAATATTTATTGCCATTTCTCTGAACTGTCAACTGAAATTTTCTGAGGCACTGATGTCTGTGTTGAAGATCCTGCCGATACTGACCAGAACTTGTGAGGTTGTAAAGGGACGGAATGCTGCAGATTGTATTTGTTGTGTTACTGTGACTAACTGCCTGGCAAAAGTCACTGAAGGAAAAGAGGGTTCATTTTTGCTCAGATTGAAGATACTGTCCATCATGGTGGGGAAGGCATGGCATCAGAAGCATGAGGTGGCCCCAGAGTTAGGAGCAGAGAGATAAATGCTGGTGTTCAGCTCATTTTCTCTTTTCTTCCCTTTTTATTCAGTCCAAGACTCCAGCTCACGGGCTGGTACAGGTGTGTCTCCTAGGTGACTCCAAACCTAGTCAAGTTCACAATGAAAATTAACCATCACAAAGATCTAGAACCAAAATTACCTTGGCTGTCTTTAGTTCCCTTAGTAGTGACTTATCCTCAACATCCACCACTAAACTAATATTTTTATGACTATGAGGAAACACCTTTGGATTGTATGACTTAGCAGACCACTAACTTCTACCAATTTTTTTGGTTTTATTTATTTTGTTTCTTGTTTGTTTATTTGTTTGTTTTGAGACAGGATCTCTCTATGTAGCTCTGTCTGACCTGGAACTCACTGTGTAGACCAGGCTGGCCTCGAATTCACAGAGATCTGCCAGCTGCTTCCCAAGTGCTGGGATTAAAGGCATGCATCACTACATCAATCTAACTTCAACCAATCTAACTTCCACCAATCTTAAAACTAAGAATTCAACCAGATACCATCTGAAATCTATGGGTACAACTAGGTAGAAGTAGGTGTCACAAGTGGAAGCTTGCAGCTGACATCTGAAGAGGGCCATAGGCTTGTGGGACTGAGCACTTAATCACTGGGTCTGTGCTAGCTTTGGTTGGTGTCAAAACAGCATGGAGTTGCAGGGCACTATATTCTTTGCTGTTCTTATTGCTGTGACAAAACCCTTGGGAAAAGCAGCTTCGGAAAGAAGGGCTTATTTTGACTCATACAGTCCACCACAGCCAGGGAGTCATTGTAGCATGAATCTTAAAGAGTCTTTATTAATAAAAACAAATCCAGAGCCAGTTATTGGGGTGAAATGCTGGATGGTCAGAGAGACAGAACAAGCCACAGCTAACCTCACCTGGCCAACTTCTCAGCTGATCTTGTTTCCTCAGACTGGAAGCCTCTGTGTCCTCATATCCGAATGGCTCTCAGCTGAACTGTGCTGCTAGAAGCCTGAAAGCTCAACCAGCCAAACGCTTAACCAGCCAAATGCTTCCAGTTTCTGGTCCTCATGCCTTATATATCTTTCTGCCTTCTACCACCACTCCCTGGGATTAAAGGCTCGCTTTCTGGGATTAAAGGCGTGTGTCACCATGCCTGGCCATTTCCAATGTGGCCTTGAACTCACAGAGATCCAGAGGGATTTCTACCTCTGGAGTGCTAGGATTAAAGGTGTGAGTGCCTTCTAGCCTTTGTATCTAGTGGCTGTTCTGTCTCTGACCCCAGATAAGTTTATTAGGGTGCACAATATTTTGGGGAACACAATACCACCACAAGTCATGGTGCAGGAGCCTGAGGCAGCTGGTCACATTGCCCCTGCAGCAGGAAGCAGACAGAGATGGATGCTGGGGCTCCACTTGCTTTCTTCTTTTTGTCTTTAGTCCAGACCCCGGCCCATGGGAAGATGCCAGTCACAGCTGTGATGGGTCTGTCCACTTTGGTTAACCTCATTTAGACAATCCTTCATGGCCTTGCCTAGAGGCTTGTCTCCTAAGTACATCTAGATTCTGTTAAGTTCACCATCAGTATCAACTATCATTAGCACCCAACTGCTGTGAACAAGGTCTTGGAGAATTGTTTGAGTGTAGGGTGTCAAACCCCAGTATGTTGGGTAGCAGAAGTGTTCTATGTAATAGTAAGGAGGAGTGTTTGTGTATCGATGCTCAAGTTGAAGCAGGTGCCAAGCAAGGTCAACACCAAGTCTCTGTACACGAGGAGAATAATATTGTTTGTATTAAGCTAAAATGAGAATTCTCACAAACTCTGCTCTTTCCAAAAAGGGCATGCTTGGTTTAGAACAAAGTGATATCAACTATTTTCAAATTAATTGAAACAAGAACATAAACCCTAAAAACACATTGCTTTGGTAGGTCATACTCAATGGGTTTTAAGGATTAAACAAATATTTAATTTCTTAATTCTTTGCCACCAATAGTAACTGATATCTGAAGATAGGTGTTCATCTGGAGATTGTGGTGGTTTGAATGAGAACAGTCCCCCAAAGGCTCATGTATTTGAAAACCTGGTTCCCAGTCACTTGTGCTGTTTGTGAGGGTTATAGAGCCTTTGGGGGGTAGAGCATGGAGGAAGTACATCACTGGAAATCGGGTTTTGAGGTTTTATTGCTTTTATTGACTTTACTTCCTGTTCTCTCATTTCACTTCCTGTGTGGGGGTGAACTCTTTACTAGTCAAACATTCTAGAAACCTGGTGCTGGTTTCCTCATAAGAACAGAAGAGTGGCTGTTACTGCTGCATCTTGAAATGTCTCCTTCAGACTCGTGTTTGAGCGCTCGGTACCCAGCTGGTGTCGCTGTTTTGGGAGGTTGTGGGACCTTTGGGAGATGTGGCCTAGCTAGCCAAAGAGTTGCTAAACTGAGATTATAGTGGCCTCTAGTTCTCGGCTAGCTCTAAGCTACCTGATCTGCCTAGGTGTGAGGTGCTTCCACACTTCAGCTGGCATGAACTCCTCCATGAATGCTTTCCCCACAATGGTTCCCCGGAAACCATGGGCTGAACAAAACCACAACAAAACCACTCCTCCTTTAGGTCATTTTTGTCAATCATTTGTCACAGTGATAAGTGAAGTAACACATGAGGAAAGGCAAATATGTCCCAGTATTTATAGCAAGATAGTTCAGAAGGGCTGGGGCTGGAGCTCAGTTGTTTCTCCAGCATACAGGAGGCCCTGGGTTCCCTCTTTGGCAGTGTATAAAATGGTGTGGTGATGCATACCTGTAATCCCAACACTTCAGAGGTGGGAACAAGAAGATTAGAAATGTAAGGTCATCCTTGGCTACATAGTCAAGGCTAGCTTGACTACATGAGATTTTTACTCAAAAAAAAAAGATAGACAGATAGATAGATGATAGATAGTTGATAGATAGATAGATAGATGATAGACAGACAGACAGACAGATAGATAGTTCAGACCCTGGGACCCATATAGTGAAAGGAGAGGACTCCCTCAAGTTGTCCTTTGACATCCACATTCTCACCATGGATCCTGTTCTTTCTCACCCCCCCCCCTCCAACCCGCGCACGCGCACACACACACACACACACACACACACACACACTTCAGCCAGCCAGTCATTGATCAATTAAATGTAATAAAAAGAAAAGAGTGCCTGCTATGTTCCCATTTCCACTTTTGGGTTTGACTTTGTATTTATGTAACTAAATAGCCAGATGAAATGTTGGTCTCTGAACTAAGAAACTTCTTCCTGGAAGTTCCATCCTTCTCTGTGGGATTTTTTTCCTTCTCTGCTTTAAGAGTTCAAAGATCATGGCTCAAACAAACGTCTGCATTTTGTGCTTTCCCTTCTCTTCAAGTCTTTGTCCCAACTGCACAGGTAAGGGAGGGCATGGAGCATAACAGTGAGCTGAGATGTGGGTGGTTGGGAGAATGCTCTACCTCTGCTATCAAGCCTTGCTCCAAGCTCCAGGCTTTATAAACATTGTTATTTGTTTATCTATCACTTTATTTTTGTGTGTATGTGTGTGTGGTGTTTGTGTGTATACATACATGTTTGAGCACACAGATGTGTATGCACGTGCATATGGAGGCCAAGGTTGACCTCTGTTGTCTTCCTTGGTTGCTCTCTGTGTTATTTTTTGAGACAGGGTCTCTCCCTGAACCTGGAGTTCCCCAATTAGCTAGACTGGCTGGCCAATAGGCTCCAGGGATCCACTTGTCTCCACCCTCTCCACAGCTAGGGTTACAGACGTGTTCCATGTCTGACTTCTATGTGGGTTGGGGAGATTGAACTCAGGACTTTGTGCTCTTAAGGCAGACTGGCTGAGCCATGTCCTCAGTCCCTCCACTGCCTTTCATCTGCTTAGCCATCCCTGTTCTGATGACATGGTTGATGACACCCAAGTTTACCCTCTAAGTCTTCAACAGCCCCAAGGCTCAGTCAGCCCTGAGGTTCTCAGTGGACTGTTGTCAGTATTTAATTAGGTCCACATCATTTGCCTTTAGCTGCTTCCTGCTAACTGTGAGAAAGTTCACAGGGGCAGCCCTGGGCCCAGTGGCCAAGAACTTGTGACACCTCCCAGTCTAATTTTCCCTGAGAGCTTCTAGGCTCGTCTCAAAACATCAGGAACACTGTGAGCACATGAGCAGAGCATCCTTTGGGATTTGGATAAACCAAATCTCCTAGTGGTTCCTTCCTCCAACCCCATTAGAGCTACGTCTCCCTCCGCCCCACCCTGCTGGAAAAATCTCTGATCCCTGTTGTTAGGAAAGAGTGCAATGAAATTTAAATTTAGCATGTGAGGCTGTGGATCACCCTATCTCTGTTTCTGAGAAACAACTGTTTACTATTCTAACACTCCAGAAACCTGGCAACGGCTCCTGGCTGGCAAGGGTAAGCTCCCGAGCTCAGGAGCAGCTGTGCTTTTAAGCGACCCCTGCCCCATGCGCCCTCCCCACCACACCAGTGGCATGTCTGAGTTAGGAGGGGTCCAGACCTAAAACTTTGCATGGCCACAGAAGGCAGACAGACCCTATTTTTGATGATCTGCGGATTATTGAGAAAGGAAATTCCAAACAGTCCATGGGGCTCTGAAGCAGCTCTCTGTCGCCCCGCCTTCTCTCCTTGTCTCTCTGATTCTATTTCTGTATTTCCCTTTGAGGGGATGTTTATGGGGCTGAAACTGAAAAGCCATAAAATGGAAGTGGTGGTCCCAAAGAGATGTTCCTGGGTGGGAAAGTGGGGGTTGCCATGCCTGCTTCCACCACGCAGACGGTGGAAACTCCAGAACACAGGGACTCCTAACGCTTGGAAATGGAGTATTTAAATACTATTGTCACTTGCTGCAGGGAAAGTGGGATGTGGGCTACAGCCACATGGGGACTGACACCAAGTTTGTAACTGGGCACCAAGAAACTGCCTTGTTTGCATTTTCTGTTGGCCACATCAGCCCCAAGCAAAGCCCTCTGCTTACACCCTCCTCTTAAGTCACACGCACAGCACGTGATGCTAGGTGCTAGCGCAGGGTCATTAGACAGTAGGGGCAAACAGTAATGTTATCTCTACAAGTGACATTCGGGACACTCCATGCCTCGTGATCCCCGAGGCTAAAATGAGACTCCAGCAGTGGGAGGGAGTGGAAAGTGGTGACGTGAGCCACCTGAGTGGCATTGTAACCTCAGATGATGCCACTGGCCAGGGCTATATAAGCCGAAGAGAGCAGGGCTGAATGCATACGATGACGTCATGAGTTGAGGATGCTAGTGTGATTCTCTGCCTTGGGTGTCCTCCCTAGCAAGCCTACTCATCGTGGACAAGGTGAAGTAAAGCTTGTATCAACATTTGATGCTGGAAATATGCTTTGGAAGAAAATGCTTACGCATTTAAAGGGTGAATTTATTTTGGCAAAATTTGTTCAGCCCAGCACAGCTGCCTATGTGCTCATCTTGAACATTTGCACACGGCAGACCAGCCAACATATGCCCATTGTCATACTTACTATGACAAAGGCACTGAAACAGGATCAGACGAGTACATAATAACGGACCTGGAACCTTTCCAAAGATGGTTCATACGCTAGTGAGAGGAAAGCATTTGAAGAGTCATCTCGTGCAGAAACATACATGAGTTTTTACAGGCTCATCTTACAGGAGGGAACACATAAAGGGATACCTATATGAACTGTTCTTACAGAAGATACACAAGAGCATTCTACTAGCACCATTTCCCCCCAGAATTCTGCAAACCAAGGCAGGATTCTAGCACCTTCTTTTTATTTATTTATTTGGTTTTTTGAGACAGGATTTCTCTGGGTAGCAGCCATGGCTATCCTGGAACTCACTCTGTAAACTAAGCTGGCCTCAAACTCAGAGATCCGCTTGCCTCTGCCTCCTGAGTGCTGGGATTAAAGGCATGTATCACTACTGCCTGGCAACACTTTCTTTTTAATAGGCAGACATTAGTTGTTAATATAACAAAACTAGGCGCTGGAGAGATGGCTCAGTGGTTAAGAGCACTAGCTGCTCTTCTGGAGGACCCAGGTTAGATTAGCATCACCCACATGGTGGCTCACAACTGTCTGTAAATCTATTTCCAGGAGATCCTATGCCCTCTTCTGGTCTATGTAGGCACCAGGTGTGGGGCGTTTACCCACCAACCCCACAGCTCCCCAGTTTTCTTGAGTGTGAGCAGCAGGAAATATTAGATAGAAGGATTTATATTGCAGAGATAAACAGATAGAAAATAAAGGATAGCCTCGAGAGGGCCTGGAACCTTTTCCAATGGGCCCCGACTGTCTCTGCCCCAGGGTATTTATAGAGATGCCAAGGGGTGGAGCAAGAGACCTCCTCCCCCAGCATAGCCAAGTGCAGACCATCTCAGACACCTGCACTCAGGCCCGTGGTCCTAATCATCCTCTATGCGGACATGCTGGGTAAAGCCATGAGGAACCCGAAAACGGGCTCCCACAACCAGGCACCAATGTGTACACAGACATAAATGTAGGCAAAATATCCAAACACATAAAATAAAATAATATATATACACACGCCAAAAAACAGTGAAATATGCTAAAAATCAATAAATTCTCTAAGCTGGTTTGGAGATTCTTATGTAACTAGAGGAATGACTTAAAATTATATTATTTATGTGTATGTGTGTATTTGTGTGTGTGCAGGTACACCACGGTGTACAGGTCAGAAGATAAATTGTGGTAGTTCATGCTCTCCTTCCACCATGTGGGTCCAGTCCCAGGATTGAACTCGGGCTGTCAAGTTTGGCAACAAACATCTTTACTCACTGAGCCATCTCCTCTGGCCATGACTGATATATTTACATTTTTTAAAACATTTTCATTCATTCATTCATTCATTCATTCATTCATTCATTCATTCATCTATTTTGTGTGAGTACCTGTGGAGATCAGAAGACAACTTTCAAGAGACCCACAATATGGGTCCCTGAAATCAAACTCAGGCCATCAAGCTTGGCAGCAAGCACCTTTACCCAATGAGCCATCTCCCCCGCCCATGGATGACATTTTTATCAGATGTTCGCGTAAGTCAGCAGGCAATGCTGTTTTGTTTCACAGTAAATTCCACAAGGATAACAGAGAAAAGAAGGCTGCCCTTTAAGAATTCATCATTTGTGACTCTTTGCCCCGGATGGTCTACCTGGGTCTGGGTAGGGAAGCTAAAGGCAAACCACAGGCAGCCAGAGTACAGTGCAGGATTGACACTAGCTACTAAAGGACAGTGAAACATGGGTTGCCATGAGAACTGCTGGAAAAGAAGGTGTGCCGGCAACTCTTCTCATCACTAAGAGCCGATGCCTCGCAGAGGCAGCTCTGGGAAGGACTCGCTCTGGCTCACAGTCAGACAGGCTTCACTATGAATGTCCCATGTGTCAGCACACTTGGTCTCCAGCGGTGCTGCTGCTTCGGGACATTGAGGCTGACCTGGTAGGACAGCTGGGAGTCCTGCATTGGTGGTGAATCTCACGGTCTGGCCATTGTGCTCTCTGCTCTCTGCTTTGCTGAGGTGCGAGGAGAAGTTGGTGCACATTCCCGCCACCCCGAATTCCAGCAGGCCTCTCCCACCACGGTGAACCACATCCTCTCACACTGTGAGTCAAAACAAAGTCCTTTTTCTCTGAAGTTGCCTCTGTCAGGTAGTCTGTTACTGATGGGAAAGTAAAGCGGGCTGTGTAGAAGGCTGCAGTCCTACCCAGAGGATGGCAGAAACAGAGACATGGGCTTTTGATTCCTGTGTTGCAGCGGTTCCTGGGGGTCTTTCTCTTGCTTCTACAGTGCATAGTACACATTTCACTGTGACACACACCCTTTTAGAATCTGGGACCATTTTCCCATCAGCAATGTCTGTGACCCTTTCTCATCCCAGCACCTCCCTGCATTTAAGCCATCACACCACTGATACTTGTGTTCATGCTATTTCTATCAACTGCTGACAATACACTGTACAAATTGGACAAGCAGGACACAAAAGAAAGTGACTGCTGAACCTTGCCAAGACAAGGTGGGACAGTCCTTCAGAAATCCTGCTTCATAGAAAAGTCTATCAGATATTCCAGGCCTGTAGGCCGAAGATGGATGCCCCAACATTGCAGAGGAATCTTGGGTGACTGTCCAGGCAGCCAGCTGTTTCTGTCATTTCTTAAATTTGGGAATTTGTTTGCTCTGTACTTCCTGTTTACTCAGATAATATTATTTCCTTCTCAGGTCTCTGATGGAGTTGAAGACTAGATAGTTATAGCATTCCTTGTTAACAAATTCAGAAAAGAAACTCACCAAAGAGGTATAAAGTGTGTAAGGTTGAGAGACACAGATAGTTTTGGGTTGGTAATGCAAGTTAGGATAGAAAGTGAATTAGGTACAACATTTTGGACTCACCAAAGATAGGATAGATAATGGAATATTTTCTCTGAATTTGTCAAATGCAAACGTACTAGACATTGTTAGTGTAATTATTGCCTGTATATATTTGAATGTAGTTATCATACTTGTTGTATATAGTTTTACTATGCTAGCTAAAGCCTTCGCTTTTTATTTAGACAAAAAGGGGGAAATGTGTGATGCTTTGGTTGTGTTCTGATAAATAAAGCTAGCTTGGAGTCCGAAGGTGGAGCTAGCAACTAGCCAACCATAGAGGTTTGGAGGACTGTAGAGAGACGACTGAGAGAGATTTTGGCCTTTTAGACTGAGGAACGGAAGAGGTAGGAAGCAATTGGTGACTGCTCCCCAGCTTTTCTGATCTTTCAGGTTTCTAACTCCTGATTTTTTATTGATAAGATTAATTAGATTAACACTTTAGCACAGTGTCATAGTTTGAATTTCACAGTATCACGAAATGTCTCCCATAGGCTCAAGTGTTTGGGCACTTGTACCCCAACAAGTGATGCAGTTTTGGAAGACTTCTTATGATGTGGAGGCTCTCTGGAGGAAATGGGTTACTGGGGGTGGTCTTTGAGATTGTTTTTGGCTCAGCCTCACTTCCTGTCCACTTTCTACTTCCTGTTCTGACAAGATGTGAGGAGGTAAAGAGTCCCAGATGCACACTACTGCCACCATGGCGCCACCTGCCACCATGTCCTTCCCCACATGATGGGCTGTATCCCTTCAGATATAATGAACCCAAACCCTCCCTCCCTTCAGGTAATCTTTGTCAACTGTTGATCACAGTAGCATGGCCGTCCTTTCTTCATCTCATCTTACTCTTTTGTCTTATCACAGGCAGTTAAAATGTGGCAACTGGTACTTTCCACGTTGTGTTGGAAAATCTCGTTGCAAAGTTCACAAGACTATCAGGCAGGAGTCTAACGCGGTACAGGACTTGTGGTCACCAACAGCCCTTGCTACCCTTCTTCCAGCTTCTAATGTGGTCCTGGCATTGTGCTCTCAGCTCCTCTTCACTGCTCTATCAGCTCTGCACATCCTTTCCAGCTTCCTCTTCCCTGACCCCACAGCCACTGCACATGGGCTGGGTTTTCCTTAGCAGTTGTTCACTGTGAGACACTCGTTTTGATGACAGTTATATATGGAAACCATCTGCTTTTCTGGTGCTTTGATAAAGTATCCTGACAAAAAAAGCAACTTAAGGAAGACAGGGTTTACTTTAGCTGACATTTTCGGGGTCCAGCTCATCATGGCAAGCATGTCAAAGCAGCAGGAGCAGGAAGCAGCTGGTCACATGATGTCCACAGTCAGAAGGAAGAGCAGCAAATGCATGCTGCTGCTTAGCTTTTCTTCTCCATCTGTGTGATCCAGGTTCTCAGCCAGGGAATGGTTCCACCCAGAGTGGGCACATTCCTTCACCACAATTAGTACCATCAAAACAGTCCCCACAGGCACACCCAGAGGCCTATCTTCCAGGTGATTCTGTCAAGTTGACAATGTAACATTAACTAACCATCCTACCTAACATGTCGAGCCAATTCCAAACCTAACACAGCAAGTATTTTTTATTTCTTATGCTTCTGTGAGTTGAATGGATGATTCTGCTCTCTAAGATATTCGCCAGGACCTGCTGATCCATCTGGGTTGTGTGGGTCACTGAGCTTTCCTAGAAGGAAAGCTTCTCTCACCTGCTGAGGGTCTTGGCTCTGACCCTTGGCTGGAGAACTTGGCTCTCCTTGTCACCTTAGCTTCTCCATGTGGTCTCTCTTTCCAGGAGGGAATCCTGCCCTTCCTTATAGTTGCCAGCTGGGCTCCAAGAAAGCAAACCGAAAATGACAAGGAAGAATATCATGGCTGTTTTAACTGTATTGGTCAAAGCAAGTCCCAGGGCCAGTGCTGGCTCAGGAGGGAAAATGGAGTGAGTAGGGAGAGGTGCAGAGATGGTTCAGTGGTTAAGATCATTTCTTGTCCTTACAGAAGACCACCATTTGGATTCCAGCACCAGGAGAGTAAGTAGTTCACAAGCATCCCTAACTCCAGTTCCAGGGTATCTAACACCCTGTTCTAACCTCTGCAAGCACACATGTGCTGCACATACATACACACAGATAAAACACTCACATATATAAAATAAAATTAGTTCATTTAAAACAGACTCCATTATACATGATGGAAGAAGTGTACCAGAGCAGGAGAAACTATCACGTGTCGCATTTATGGACAAAATACCCTGCTAGATCCAGGTCCCTCTCTTTCCTCATCCTCTTCCCAACCTGATCCTTGCAGAGTCTACATTCTGAACTTGGAGCATCGTAAGCGCAGGATTAAGAAACACACCTGAGTCTCTCTCAGTGTGTCTTCAGCTTTACCTTTGACCCCTGTTCTGTGTTTGTGGGTTTCCACATTGTTCATGGGACCTAAACTTGACCTCTTGTTCCTGTTGAAGTAAAGAGACTATTATCATAGCGAATACTTGGTAAACTCATTCTCCATATCATAGAAATCTTGGGAGCTCTGTCATATTTCTATTTTGCAACCACAGTAGCTGAGATCCAGATGTGCCACTGGGGGGGGGGGG
>CABHPP010144851.1:0-36922 GCA_902168425.1 Peromyscus attwateri | reverse complement strand
CTCTCTCTCTCTCTCTCTCTCTCTCTCTCACACACACACACACACACACACACACACACACACACACACACGCAGGCACTAAGAAGTAATTTTTTAAAACCCCTACTTAGAATTCCTTGGAATTATATTTTTCTTTTCTCTTTTCCTTTCCCTCCCTCCCTCCCTCCTTCCCTCCCTCCCTTCCTCTCTTCTTCCCTTCCTTCTTTCCTTCAACCTTCCTTCCTTCCTTTCCCTCCACCCCCCAAAAAATATAGTCCCTGAACAGCAGCAGCTGGTAGATTTTATGCTGTGAACTTGGATAAGCCTCTTCCCCTTTAGACCTAGACTTGTCTTCCTCGTAGTTGAAAGAACTGATGAGCAAATGAAGGGCCTAATGTGTTTCCTGGCATGCTCGCTCTCTTTCCTCTTAATACTGGGTCTGGATCCTCGGGACACAGCAGCCTCCCAGCCTTCCACTCCAAGGCTTTTCTTTTGAGGCTCTTCTTTTATTTTTCATCCTCCTCAACCATTGAGGAGCCTTCTCAAAGTTTGACCTTAGAGGTGTGTATGTGTGTGTGTGGGAGGGCTGTCCAGTAACTCAATCAAACTGAACTGTGTGCCAGTGATGGGGGAGGCATGTGACCCGCTTGCACCAGTGATAGAACAGAAAGAGTCTTGGGAGTATGTGGACACATGGTCTCAGCAAGAACATTCCAGGAAGGGCTCCTGTTGGGCTCATGAGGGTAGGTTTGACTGCAGGTAGCTCAAGATGCCTGGGCGAGTGAGCTGAGCCTCTGGGGAAACCTCTGGGCTTTGGATCTAGAGCCAGTGGGAAGTGGCCCTTCCAAGAGGAACTGGCTTCCTACCCAACCAAGGGTGACCCTCGAAACCATGGAGAGTTGGAATAAGAAGGGAGTTCCTGAGACAGTAGAGCGTCAGGTCTGTACCTTCCCCACTCTCCTCCATTACAGCCCCAGGGACACTGCAGCTCCTCCGGACACCAGAGGGTTCCCGAGCTCACAGTCATTGCTTTCTACGGATGGCATTTTTCTTCCCAGTGGCAGTTCACAAAACTCGGGGTCAGATGACACAGCTGTCCCCTGTCCCCTCATCCCCATTTGATGTAGATTAGAGAGTCTTGCCTTTCCCTGGACCTTGCTTAGTCATTTCTGTACCCTTGGCCCTTATCTTAGTTCCTTACACTAGATGAGATCTACCAGACAGCCTGGGTGTGTCCACACCATGTGTGCAAGGCAAGGAGGCCTTTCCAGATTCCAGAGTCATGTAGGGCAAGGAGCAGGTTGCAAACCATCGAATTTAGCCATCAAGCAGCACAAAGGACGGGAGAATAAATGATGCTATGTCTTTACAGCGTGCATCCTTGAGCAAAGCCACTTTCTAATCAAACACAGCACTTTCAACACTTCACTTGTATCTGTCTGTAAAACAGACAACTATTTGAACAAAGTCATCCAGACTGAAAAAATATTTTTGAAAGTGCCCTCCTTCCCAAATGGGAAATGAGATTCAGATGTGGATCATACATACCAATTAAGGAGCCCCATCCCTGGGCTGTGGCAGTGATAGCCTTTGGAGAATGCAACCATTCTCAGAGGATTCCACTACATTCTAATTATCCAGTGGGGAATCGGTGTGTCTTCACAGGAAACCATTACCGAAAGCTTTTAGCATGAGCTGTCTCAAAGAGATTCCCCATAGGAACAAAGGGAGGAGAATTAGGTGAGTGCCAATTTCAGCACACATTCTGACACCAAGAGGCAATCATTCCTGTGTCATAGTCTAAAATCTGGAATTTCTCTGGAATTCTTTGAGTTTCCATAGCGGAGGCTTGGACTTTGTTGGAGGCACTTCTGATCTCCTAGCACAAGATGTTTTCTGAGATTTACCCTGTTGCCTCCTTGGCCTTGACTGCTCTTTCTTCCTCCACTAGTCAAGCAGATCTGTTTATCACTCAAGAGGGGGTTCAGGGGTTCTCTTCACCAAAGCCTGCCCTGACCCTGGACTCTCTCAACAGAAAGACCAGCCCATCCAATTCTGTTACATTCTCAGCCCCACGCAACACAACTTTCAACCCTGACAGGGGCTGTTCACCTCGCTCCCTTGTGGGCAGAACCAGCCATGAGCAAGCTGTCCTTGGAGTCGGGAGTGAACGAGAAGGAAAGAATATTATTGCTATTCTTGACTTCCTCTAGTATAGCTGTTCTAGAACATTTTTTCATCAGTGTATTAGTGCACTCAGAATTGTGCCTCTATTAAGTTATGGGGTCCTTAAGAAAGGTCTGAGACCTCACTTTCTGTGTTCCTGGAGCCCCTTTTGAGGCCTGGTTCCACAACCAAGGCTGTCAGTGAGTGTCTGGTAGGACATTCATCTGTTTTCTGAGGGTAGCTAGGACAGGACTCCAAGCAACAAGTTCCCTACATATGCTTACTAAGGAAAGACAATATCTGGAGTGTAGACCCTTGTGAGGAAAATGTCCGAGTGTAACTTTGTGACTTTCCTAAGCCAATGTCCGTGGGCTTAGGAGTAAGTTTCTAGGGTTCTACTTTGGGGTTGTAGCTTAAAAATGTTAAAGCAGCAGGACATTAGAGAGCCCATCTCCCAGGAAGGTACAATGGGGTACTTTCTAGAAAAGCTGAACTTGAAGGAGCCTATTTGTGGGAAATAAGTACTAAGCTATCTAGGATGGGACCAATGGCTGGTTCTGCTTAAGGAAGAACAAGGTGAGAAGTTTCTATGGGTGTCATTCTGGTTCAGAAAAAAAAAAAAGTGTGGTTGCATTAATGACCTTCAGCAGGTGACATCAGGAAGTAATCTGACTGTTGCTGGTTCTGTCTTGTTGCCCAGGAAGTGCCCTCAGCTCTGGTTGTCCCTCCTGCAGGTGCAGCCATGGTGAGGACACTTAGGACCCCAGCTACCGTACGTGCGTGTGTGTGTGTGTGTGTGTGTGTGTGTGTGTGTGTGTGTGTGTGTATGTGTGTGTGTGTGGTCACCAGCACAGAAGGTTATAGAGCAAAGTCTCTGGGTGTTGCATCTTTCTTCTCGGATTCAATCCCCGAAGACTGATTTCCCTAGGCTTCTCAACATTGGCCTCTGCACTGGCCCTTGACTAGGCTGACTGGGAGTTCCTGCAGGATCTAACTCTCAACAACTCATCTAAGCCTAGAGCTGAATGGGAAACCCACATAGTAGGCTGCATAGGAAGGAGGCTCCTGCAAAGTCATGAGGCCAGACCTGCTCAGGACTCTAGGATCCCAGGTAGAAGATCAGGACTATCTGGGAGTTCACCAAAGGCATCAGGAGCTCACGTGGCTTTTCGTGGTCTTTCTGTGTACACAGGAATCACTGGGAAGCTGGGCCTCCCCTTCATCCTGAGGAGCTGCTAGCTTCAGTCTTTCTCATGCTGTTTCCCCCAGACCCAGAGAATACAGACTGGCCAATGGTTTGGAACCTGCTGATTATCTGTGGGGCAGAGGCCTGGGCCTCCTGGCTCTCCAAAGGAGAGGTAAAACCAGCTTTTCCATTCTGCCTAGGACAGAGTTCTTTGTGTATTCTCCTATATAAGGAGGAAGTAGACACACCCTACCCAACCCCTATGCTCCAAAGTGCTGGCTAAGTCACATCAGTGATCCATGTGGCCATTCTTCCCTGGAGCCTGGGATTTCTGCTTTCCCTGGCCCTTCCTTTGCATCCCTCACACCCCACCCCATATGGACCCACACCATCTCCTGTTGTAGAATATTATTTTAAGATGTGTTACATTTGTTTATGCTGTGGAATATTTGTTTAATGATGCAAAGATGTTTGCATTCTTTATGTTGCATTTGTTTAACTCCATAAAGCTGTGTTACTTTGCCTGTCTGAAACACCTGATTGGTCTAATAAAGAGCTGAATGGCCAATAGCGAGGCAGGAGAGAGACAGGTGGGGCTGCCAGGCAGAGAGAATAATGGAAGGAGAAAAAGAGCAGAAGGAGGAGGACGCTAGGGGCCAGCCACCCAGCCAGCCACAGAGTAAGAATGAAAGTAAGATATACAGAAGTAAGAAAAAGAAAAAGCCCAGAGGCAAAAGGTAGATGGGATAATTTAAGTTAAGAAAAGCTGAATAGAAGTAAGCCAAGCTAAGGCCAGGCATTTATAAGTAATAATAAATCTCCATGTGTGGTTTATTTGGGAGCTGGGTACCAGGCCCCCCAAAGAATAAAAGAGTAAAAACAACCAACTACATTTTTTAGGTGAAATTCTGCTCATTCAGAGCAAGTAGCTAACCTCTCCTAGCTCGCATCTCCCCAAAAACAGGGCATTCTTCTGCTCAGCCCCCACTTAAGATCCCTAGCTACACATGATTCCTCCCTACCACTTCCCATCAGCTGGTTGCTGACTCAGCCTCCTGACCCCAGGTTAATTTTATTTAATCAAACAAATGTAACACATCTTAAAATAATATTCTACAACAATCTCCCAGCACTGTCAGATACACTTGTGGATCTTAGTCTCAAAGACCCCACAGTCTACTGGGTCAGGCAGACAGCTAACAATCAATTGTGTACCGGGGCTGTAGACCACAGAGAAAGGAACCGTACACAGTGTGATCTGCCTAAGTCAAGAAGGCTTGACAAACTGAATAGAGCATTGGCAAAGGAATAGGAATTCTCTGGGTTGATGAAGCAGAAGCCTAGACCAGTCATCTTGATCCATGCATGGAGACACAGCTAATGCATGGATTATCAGGAGAGCAAGAGCCTTGAAGAGTATGCTGAGCAGTGTCTGTGTCTTGAATAAACACAGCCTCTTCTTTCTCCCCTTCTTCGGTACAATTTATATATGACACACACAAGTATATATAGTACAGAAGATGTACATTCTGATGGCTTCACCTATGAACACACCTGTGAAACCAACACTAAGACAGGGATGACCACATTCATCACCCCCAAAAGTTTCCTCCTGACCTTTGTGCACTCTCCCTTCCATGCCTCCTGTCTCCTGGCAGTCACTCATCTGCAGCGCTCTGTGTGGTGTGTGCATATAAGGGTGAGGGATGCACACCACAGCATGCTTGAAGAAGTCAGAGGATAACCACAGAAAGTCAGCTCTCACTTCTACCCTGTGGCCTCGGGAACGGAGCTCAGGTCATCAGACTCCACAGCAGGCAGTATTAGCCGAGCCATCTTGACAGCCCACGTTTGTATTTTCTGATTTTTTTTTCAATAAATAAGAGCATCTAATATGTATTACTTTTATTTGTTCTTTCATTCAGCATCTTGTTGTGCATATTCACAGGTAATCCCAGCCTCTTGCTAACTATTATTTCTGTCTCTGGATTATATCACAATTTATTGACCTTTTCACCTATTGATGGAGATTTGGATAGTTCCCAGCTTGGGACTGTTACAAATACAGTTGCTGTGAATGTTTCTGTACAAGTGTCTATGTAAAAACAAGCTTGTAGTTCTCTTGGATAAATACGTGGGTATGGAATGCCCCACCAGATAATAGATTTATGCTTTTTTTCTTTAAAAAAATTTTTTTTGAGACAGAGTCTCTCTACATAATCCTGGCTGTACTGGAACTCAGTTTCTAGACCAGGCTAGCATTGAACTCTCAGAGAGCTACCTGCTTCCCAAGTGCTGGGACTAAAGGTGTGTGCCACCACATCTGGTTCTTCTTTTAAATTTAAAAATATTACATTTATTTATTTTTACAGAGTGAGGGGAGGCATGACAGAACACAGTTGTGGAGGTCAGAGGACAACTTGTGAGTGTCCTCTCTTCCATCATGTGCATGCTGGGGATTGAACTCAGGCTTGGTGGAGGGCACCTGTATTTACCCTCTGATCCATTTTACCCGCCTTTTAAATTTTTATTACATTTATTTATTTATCTATCTGTGTGTCTATGTGTGAGCATGTGCATGTGTCACTGTACCCAAATGAATAGAATCAGTTATTTCCTCCCACCACGTGAAGACTGAGCTCACATGGTCAGGCTCAGCAGCAAGCACCTCCACCTGCCGAGTCATCTCAATGGCCCTGTGTCTTGTTTTTAAAAGTCAGTCCAGAACAACTTCTCCAAAGCACTTGCTCCATTTTACATTCTACCAGCACCTTCTATGTGGCTCCCACATGCCCTTTCATGATTGGCGGCTACAAACTGTAGGATGAATTTCAGAACTGAGTCCCCACTGGATTTGTCCAGCTGGTGACTTCCACCAAAGTCCCAGGGCCTGGTTAAGGAGTCAGGAGCATCTGAAAATCTTTCAGGGATGCTGCATCCTCTCTGCTGGCTGCCTGGTACTGAGGATGCTTTGGAAGGTGGAGAACCTGAACCGGGCCAGAGGAGACAACGAACAGAGTACTTGAAATAATTCCTCTGGGCTTGAAGGAAACAAGTCTCATAAATTACAGCCTGAATAGCATAGAAACTAGTTTTTCATGAGTACATATCTGAGCTGGTGTCAGGGACCCCCATAAGTGGGACTGATCTCAGACCCCGGAGAGGTGATCCACAGCTAGAATGCCCAGAAAGGAAACAGAACCTAGGGGTCCAGAGCCCCAAGGACTTTCCTAGGTAGAAGGATGTTGATTTAGACCTATACCCTATTGGACAATATCCAGGGCCAATTTCCTTGTCTCCATAACCACTGCTGGGACCTGGCCTTTTTCTCTGGTCCTGTTTGGGACTCAGAATCCCTGATGTTACGAGATAATACAATCTATAGGATGTAGGCTCCACTGGAGTTTTGAGGTGTGTTGTTCATTTCTTCATCATCCATCCATTCATTTGCACATCAATAATCCTCATTAGATCCAGAGATGACTCAGGCAGGCCCTGCTAAGTAATTTAGACAAAAGCTCAACAGGGCGAATGCTAACAGCTTCCCCACGGCAGAGTGGTTAGATATGGTTAGAAAGATCCCTCACATCCAACATGGAGGATGTGTGTCAGGCACAGACCACCTCGCGGACATCCCTAGGAAGAGGTGAGGGGAATCTGAGCCAGGCAGTGGTGGAATAATAGAAAGCCCAGCAGGGTGATTGACATGAGCCCAGGGCTGCCTCCGTTTCCCTGGCTCTAGTCAAACTGTGACCATCAGTCACCACCAAACATGGATTGCATGAACAATAAACAGATGGGGCCTGGTAGGAGAAATGGAGGACGGCTGGTCTCAGCAGAGAAGTCTGAAATGACCCCTCAGAGGTGACAGTTGAGGCGAGGTACACATCTACTCACCCACCCATCCATCACCTGCTGCCTGAGCAGCCATCCTTCACAGAGATGATGGTGGGGAACACAGGTGTCCTCTTGGGACCAGCACAATGCCACCGACTCACAGGGGGCAACCCTTAGTTTGAAATGACTCCCAGCAGCTCATAAGAGCACAGAAATCCCTTCTGCCCCCCCCCCCAATTCCTCAGGCAGTTGACAGACTCCCAGGGGCCGCAACGTTGAACTTCTAGGAGGGAAAGGACTCAGTTTCCCTTGGATACTCCATCTTCAAGACTAGGACAAGTATTGAGCTGAGACATCTTAACGTGTACCATCCATACCAGGATCTAGTTTTCTCTCCATTACCTCCTAGTCTGAGCTGCCAGGAACCATTTCAGACTAAGAGTTGCCTTGCGTAAGTCAGTGGCTTTGTGCTGGCCCCAAGAGGACATCTGTGTTCCCCAACATCATCTCTGTGAAGGATGGCTGCTCAGGCATCCTTAGGGAAGCCACCAAAGACAGTATTTCCCCTGGGTGACCCTGCACAGGGACCTGTTGTCTGTGTTTGTGCCCCTCCTCTCTGACCTGGGTCCTGGAGAGTGGAGAAAGGGTCTCAGGCCTTTCAAACCAGTTTGAGATCCATTGGAGCTGTTCTTCCTGCTTCTCTTGCTCAGGTGGCTACTTGTCAGCCAGCTGGTGCTGAGTGTCCGCTCTGAGCAGCTCCCCACCCAAGGTCTAAGCCAGGCCGTTGGGAGAATTTGGTTTGGTTGTGAGGAAATGATCATTTGATCATTGGCCTGCTACCTGGGACCTGTCCGTGAATCTGGAAGCACCTGGGGTTTCAGAGTCAATGTCCAGAACTGTGAGAGCACTTAGAGCTATCCAATTTCCCCATCATGAATATGTGATGAAACAGAGACCCAGAGGGGGAAGACAGGTCACCAAAACCCTAACCAGAAATGGCCAACCTTGTTTGCCTAAGCTCCCAGAACCTCTGTGCTTTGGCTTTCTGGGATGCACTTCTGGGGGTCACTGGCTCAGTCACCGTCACTACCTTGGCATGTTCCCTGTCCTGAGGCACTACCCCCAAAGCCCCACCTGGCCTTGTTCATGGAGCATCTAGAAGAAGAGAGACTGCTTGGGGTCAGGCCCGCTGGGTGAATGAGGCCTTCCTGTTGGCCGGGCTCTCTCACTTAGAAGAGCTGTTGGGAGTCTAAGGCTAGAGTCCAGCTAGACTCTAAGCCAGTGCAGAAGATAAGGCTTGTGAGGAGCTGGGCAGTGCCAGGCACAGAGTGCAGGGCTGCGGCTGTAGCTGTCATTCTCAGCCAGGTCATTCCCCTGGTGCTTTGATAGCAAGGACCTGAGCTAGGCACTGAATGGTAGTGCTAGCCTGAGAAACCTCATGAAGAAAGTCTAGCAAGGAGGTATTTGAACTCAGGCCAGATATCCAGGCTGGATATCTCTGGACCCAGTGCACAAATTCCTGCTGATGACCCAGGTGGAGGCAGAGAAATAATGTGGTATCTCTTGTAGCCCTGACATGTGGTGCTGCGGTGGGGGGCGGGGTAGGGTGTTGGGGAGGTTCCTCTGGAAAGGGAGGAATGCAGAAGCTCTGGGTCGGGAGGGAGGCTGGGTTCTTGGTATATTTGCATAGCAAACATTCTTCCAGGCCTGATACCTTGACCCTTCCTGAAGTGGCAGATGTGGGGGTGCGTGGATCAGGGTGGCATAGTCCTGTTACTAGGGAAACTGAGGTTCCCTTTTGGGGGTTTTAATTTCACCAATGAAGTAATTTTTAAATAGACTCACAAGGAAGCTTGAGGACAGTTTTATTAGACTTCTTGAGAAAAACAACAGGGCAGGCAAGCTGTAAGTCTTGGCAACTGCCAGGAACAGGGGAGATGGAGAGAAGGTCATGCTGTTTCAGTTACAATTGGATAGAAAAAGCTATCAGTGCAAGAAAAACACTCCCAAAACTGGAAATGGACTAGAATACTGAGGAAGGAGAAAAAAAATTCAGCCACTGTGGTGTGTAGTTCTTCATACTCCACACCTCTCCTGTTTGTGTTTGGGGAACGCTTTTCTTCTGACCATCTTCTTGTCATTGGGTGAAGCCCCGGTAAAGAAGGGTTCCCAGTCTTCCTCTGCAAACTAGCTTCCTAATCTTCATCGCTTTCTCCAGTCCTTACCCTTCCGTCATAGTCCTGCCCACAAGACACAAGCCTTGCCTACAGATTTCCCCTAGGCTTCTCTCTGAGTCCGTTCTGGCCAGCCTGAGCCCTGTGTAGAGGACAGATATCCTGGCTGCTAGCCAACCAAGCAATAGAAGGGGCAAGTGGCCAGACAGATGTCCCCTCAGCCCTCCATACTTCAGCATGGAAAGGAGTGTGTCCTGGGGCTCCCAGATTTCTGGGCAGGACTAATAAACATATTGGATAAGCTGACATTCTTCTTCTTAAAGGCCTCCAAGTACTTGAAGACCCGAATTTGGGTCAGTGAGACATCTTTGGAGTATCAGTCAGGTTCTGGCTAATGGTAGAGGTGGGAAGGTAAGGAAGTATTATTTGTAGCGTCCCTGGAGGTTTTTAAATAACACTTATGTGTATGTGAGGAGTGGGGAGGTGCCTGCGGAAGTCAGAACACAACTTGTGGGATTCAGTTTTCTCCTTTCACCACGTGGGTCTCGGGGTTTGAACTCGGGCTGTCAGTCTTGGCAGCAAGGACCTTTACCCACTGCGCCAACTCACCAGCCCTCCCTTGATCCTCTTGACAACAGGATCCAGATGACAAAATCTGAGGAGTCAATGAAAAAAAAAAAAAAAGCATTTTAGCCCAGCATGGTGGCCCATGCCTTTGATCCCAGCACTTGTGCAGGGGCAGAAGGATGTCCATGAGTTTAAGGCCAGCCTGGTTCATGCAGCAAATTCCTGGCTAGCCAGGGCTACATAATGAGACCACCCTGTCAAAAATAAAAATAAAAATAAAAATAATTGGATCCCCAGCACCACTGTCCGTTGCTTGTTTGTTTGATTCCAAGTGAATTATATTTGTGTTTATGTCTACTTATTTAATTTTAACTTTGCTTGTTTGTTTGTTTTTTGAGATAGTGTTTCTCTGTGTAACAGCTTTGGCTGTCCTAGAGCTAGCTCTGTAGACCAGGCTGGCCTCAAACTCCCATAGATCAGACTGTCTCTGCCTCCCAAGTACTGGGATTAAATCGTACATCACCAGAGTCTGGCTAATTTTACTTTGTGTGTGTGTGTGTGTGTGTGTGTGTGTGTGTGTGTGTGTGTGTCTGTATCTGGCTTGGTACAGGTATATGAATTCCGAAGTTCAGTTCAGTGATCATGAAAGACAGAGACAGGACACTGAGGTCTTTTTGGGAAAATCAAAAAAATAAAAATAAAAAGCCATTCTAGGCACAGAGAACCTCATCCATTCAAGGAGCAGTGTGTCTTTTCTCACAGCAGGAGCTTGGGAGGCTGAGGAACCTCTGACACTGCATCCTGTGGCTTGCTGCTCCACGGCCCATAGCCCATCCACGCCCAGGAAGGTCTCAGCAACAACAGCCACATCACAGCCTCACTTTGTCACTGTCCAGTTGGCCAGCACATCCCAGGCGAGAGGCCGAATATGGAGGAATAGCAAGCACCACTTACTTCAAGCAAAATGAGGCTCCTGGCCTACCCCAGCGCCTGCCACCTGCTCCCTTGAAGGCTTTGGGTGGTCTGGGTGCTCCTAGCACTCCAAGAAGCCTGTTGATAAAAACCACTTAGGAGCCGGTGTGGTGACACACACCTTTAATCCCAGCACTCGGGAGGTCAGAGACAGTAGATCTCTGTGAGTTCGAGGCCAGCCTGGTCTACAAAATGAGTTCCAGGACAACTGGGGCTGTTACACAGAGAAACCCTGTCTCAGGAGAAAAAAAACAAAACCACTTAGATTTAGCATTGTTAATCATTAGAGAAATGTACATTAAACCTACCGGAGATACAAGCACATTCCTATTAGTGTGGTTAAAAGGATGAAGCTGCCACTGCCACACGCAGACGGAGATGAGGAACAGGTCAGTCTAGGCATTCAAGATGTCGAAGTGAGGACGTGCTGGTTCCTCCAACATCAAATTCCCAGTTTCCTTGGGTTTCTGGTAGGAGCTGTGATCCATTGTGCTGGCAGCACCAGAGCCCAAACTCTGCATATCATCCCTCTGAAGGGAATGAAGGGACAGCTGTGCAGACCTCTCTTCCTGCGAACATGGATGACATGGAGACGGCACAATCAAGGAAGGCAAACCAGAGCTAAGAAAGAAAGTCTACCCAGGCGGGATGATTCAACAACAGAAGCCATACTGAAGAAAAGACACACTGTTTATTTTCAAGACAAGGCAGAGGTCACAGTAAATAGTAACAGCGAGATGAAAGGCTCTGCCATCACCAGTCAAGTGCAGACTTGTGGCACAGGATTATGGCCACAAGTAGCACAGCATGATCCTACAGTGTGCTTGTGAAATATAATGCCTGGGTTTTTTTTTTTTAATCTTTGCTAGAAAGAAAGGAAGGAAGGAAGAAAAAAGAAAAGCAAATAGCTACTGCTTTGGCAAACATTTTAGCATCTTTTAAAAATGTTACCAATCTCCCTATAGTCTCATTCCTAGATATTTACCCAAAAGAGATGAAAACTGAGACACACACACAGACACAAAACCATTTATTTGTGGCTATGTGAGTGAGTGTGTGTGCGTGCGCGTGTATAGCTATTATATGTGTGTATACACGGAAGCCAGAGAATACCAGCTATCTCACCCTATCACTCTCTGCCTTATTTCCTTGAGACCAAATCTCTCACTAAACATGGAGCTAGGCTGGCAGCTTCTGACCAGCAAGCCCCAGCCATCCTCTTGTCTCTGTCCCCTACAGTGCTGGGGTTATGGGCACACATGGCATGCCTGGCTTTGTATGTGGGTGCTGAGATCTGAACGAAGGCTCTTATGCTTGGGCAGCAAGGGCCCTTTACCTCCCCCCCCCAGCTTTAAGAAACACACCTATTAACCACAGTGCTAAGTCCTGTACCAAGGGCTCAGTGAGTTTCCGCCTCATCCATTTACCCATTTGGCAGCTCCTGCAGCTAACACTTTTGAAGTGCCTACACTGAGCACAATGTCTATCAATCCATCCTACCTCTTCAGGCTGGGCAGCTCCCAGAGTCAGGTGGGAATCCAGCTGGACGAGCACCCAAGGGCCAGTCCCCGGAACCTACAGAGGAGCTGGAACATTCTCTGTGGGTACATTGCTTCAGGGTGAGGGATTCCAAGCTTTTACAGCCTCTGGAGGGATGTTACAACCTAGAAAGGGTGGCTGAACTGATAGGGTGGAGAGGGATGGCCCAGGAGGCATTTGTTTCCTCTGCAAGGAACCATTCCCTGTGCCACATATACAAGACACCTGTCCAGGTGACCAGGTTGTGTTAACCCACAGCTCCAGTTGCAGAGTATCTGTTCTGTATCCTTGCTTGGTGGTTCTTCCTGTGTTTTTTCCCAACTTGGACATTGGAGTGGACATAGCTTCTTGGGCGACATATTTAAAAATGGAAAAATCCCAGAGTGAGCCAGAGTGGGCGACACTCACACAGAACCCAGAACCACAGGACAGCGGAACAAACCAGAGCTACATGTGTTGATGTGGGTACATCTCAAAAATAACACTGTGGATTGGAGAACAATGAACAAAGTTCACAGAAATAAAACAACTTAAGAATGAGGGTTTGGTTTCTGATTAGTTTGCACTTTTTAATTTATTTCCAGTGTGTGTGTGTGTGTGTGTGTGTGTGTGTGTGTGTGTGTGTGTTGTGATTGCATGTGGGTAGAAGTCAGAGGACAACTCATGGAGTTGGTTCTCTTCTTCCACCTTTACAAGGGTTCTGGGATTGAACTTGAGTCACCAAGCATGTGTGGTAAATGCCTTTACCCACTGAGTCATCTTGCTGCCCTATTTTGATTGAACAAGTTTTTATATAACTCAGGCTGACCTCAAACTCAGTATGTAGCCCAGGCTGGCCTTAAACTTCTGATCCTCTTGCCTCTACCTCCCAAGTACTAGAGTTACAGGCATGGGCATCACATTCAATCTTAAGCAGTGTCTATAAAACACAAAACAGCAGCTAGAGATGTAGCTCAGTTAGCTGATTGATTGTCTTTCACACATGAAACCCTGGGTTCAATTCTCAGCACCAGGCAAAGCCAGGTGTGGTGGGGCATGTCTGTTCTCCCAGCCCTTGATAGATGGAGGCAGGGGGATCAGGAATTCAAGGACATCCTGAGCTATGTAGCGATTTTTAAGCCAGCCTGAGCTACATAAGATCTTGTCTCAAAAACAACAAAACCCCAAAACAATAAACAGAACAATGACAACTAACAAAATGCTATTATTATTGTAGATAAAAATTTAGATATCTGTTATGGTATCATATAAAATACATATATAACAATATATATGCATTGTACAGAATATATACTATACATTGTTATTGATATGAATTTTAAAAATCTGAACAAGAAAAATGCGTGCTAACCTAAGAGGATTCTCTCTCTCTCTCTCCCCCTCCCTCTCCCTCTTCCCCTCCCTCTCCCTCTCCCTCTTCCTCTCCCTCTCCTTCTCCCTCTCATGCACAGCAAACCATCAACACCTGGCAAATCTGAGATACATGAGCTAAACCAAGGGCCTGTGTTTTCTGTACTTTGGGTTAAGATGTTACACAATTTAGAAGCAAAACAAAAAGAACTCAGAGAATCTGCTAAGCGAAATAAGCCAGACACAACGAGGACAATACTGTATAATTCTGTGTCTGCGAGATAAAAGAGCAGTCCCAGTCCCAGAGACAGAAAGGATGGTGGTTACCAGGGACTGCCAGTGGTTACCAGGGACTGCCGGTGGTAGCACCAGCTAGTGCTCAAATGAGGACAGAGTTTCAGTAGAGAGTGATAAAAAAAAAAAAAAAATGTTCCAGAGACCAGTGGTAGTGATGGTTATACACAGTGACTTACTTTTAAATTTTTTATTTAATTTATTACTATTATTATGTGTGCCTGTGTACACACACACACACACACACACACACACACACACACACACACATTCATACACATGTGTTGTATGTGTGCCATAGCACCCATGTGGAAGTCAGAGGACAACTTTGGGGGTCAGTTGCTCCTTCCACGGTGGGTTTCAGAGATTGAACCCAGGTCATCAAGCTTGTGTGGCAAGGGCTTTTTGCCACTGAGCGGGCTCCCTGGATGTGAATTACTTTGTTGTTTGAGGCAATGTCTTACTAGGGATTCTAGTTTAGCCTAGAACTTACTATAGAGCCCAGGCTGGCCTCAAACTCATAATCCTCTTGTACTTGGTACAGTGTTGTTATGTTATACTTTGCTTCCCCCGCCCCCCCTAGGGACAGGGTTTCTCTGTGTAGCCCTGGCTTCCTAGAATGCAGAGCAGGCTGGCCTCAAACTCAAAAATCTACCTGACTCATCCTCCCGAGTGCTGGGATTAAAGGCATATACCACCACACCCAGCTATACATTGCTTCAAGAAAAGTAAACAAAAACAACACAGGATAGGCAAATATGTAGAGAAAGAGAGCAAATTAGTGACTGCCTAGGGCCGGGAGGGATGCCAGGACAACACCTAACGGCTACAGTGTTTCTAGGGTAATGAAAAGGCTCCAGAATTGATTGTGGAAATGGATGCACAACTGTGACTCCACTAAAAGCCAGTGAATAAACTTTCAATGGGGGAAGTGTATGGTGTATGACAGATCGGTTTCAGAAAAAAAGAGAAAAAAGAGGGAACTTTTTCTGTCGTCCTAGGAGCCTATGGTCTGTCAGTTCAAATCAGCTCCATCATGAGTAAGCAGGAGCTCCTAAAGCCTTCCCACCCCATGACATGGGGAAGAGAACTCTGTGAACTGGATTCCAGTCCTTGGCTGGAACCACCTGTGCATCCACGGAACCGTGCCAGGGAAGTGGAGTCTGAGTGATTGAAGAAAGAGGTTAATGAGAATCGGCTCCAGGTTCCTCGGATTTCAAGCCTTAATTAACATCACTCAAAGCCCTAGATACCTGTGAAAGTGAGGCTGTGTGAATGTGCCCTGCGCTGGCCTTGTTCGCTCAGCACTCTGCATGGGAGATGAAGGCAGCCTTACCACCAGCTCAGCTCCCTGCAGGGGCAGGTCCAGGCCTCCAGGGAAGCTGTCTCTCTGGTGCCACGTCTTGTTCTCCAGGACATTCTGAAGGTCTGAATGGTCTGGACCAGGGTTGCCATCTGAGCACCAGACACAGCTTGGCTTTTGGCAACCCTTTGTCAGGTTTCCACTTTAGATTGTAGAAGGGGCAATCAGGGTAAACCTCCTGCGGCAGTCTTGGTGACTGTCCCTCCAAGTCTAAAGACAGTGAAGGTGTCTGGTTCTTTCTACATTAGATGTGCCACTGTGGGCCAATTCAGCCACGTCCTGTGGGACTAGCTCCTGCTGAGGGTAGCCTGGGGTCTGTGTGGTGCCAGCCCATTTTGCCCTCATGTGGACTCTTCCTAAGCGACTGGCTTCTTCCTGTTCAAATCAAGAGCCAAACGACCCTACGTTCTCTCAAAAACATGTGATATAGCCTCATTTGTCCTTTGTTCTGGATTGTCCTCTCAGAGAAGAGACCCTCTTATCATAACACCCCTCAGACCACCAACCCATGAGCATCATACAATGCCCTCATGTGCCTCTCTTGTTTGCTTTTAATTTTTTTAATGTATTTATTGGGGTTCATTTGCTTGTTGTTGTTTTTAGACAAAGTCCTTCTACATAGTTCAGACTGTCCTGGAACTTACTCTGTAGCCCAGGCTGGCCTCAGACTCGAAGTCCTCCTGCTTCAGCC
The DNA here is from genome assembly GCA_902168425.1 of Peromyscus attwateri. NCBI lineage: Eukaryota > Metazoa > Chordata > Mammalia > Rodentia > Cricetidae > Peromyscus > Peromyscus attwateri. The sequence continues at coordinate 20,804 of CABHPP010144851.1, read as the reverse complement.
TCTCAAGGGCTATCCTCTAACTATTGGAACACTTCTGAGGCATGAGTGATGGATGTTCAGGGAGCTTCTGAAGCAGCATGGTCAGCACCACTGATGGCCTTGGGGGGGGGGGTGGTGTTCCTGTTTATTTGGGATCATCTAGATTCCATGAGGAACCCTCCCTGATACTGTGGCCATTAAGCCATTGTAACCACTGGAATAATTCTGTGGCCAGAAAGGCAGGAGATAGAGGCACTGGGGTGGGGTTAGGATCTGTGGCTCTGGACACCCTCAGCTCTGGCATAATGACTCTGGAGATCCTTCAACTTATGGACTACTCCAGAGGTCCGTGTTAAGAAACGCTATTCTGGAATACTGCATCAACCACAGCTCCCAATGCCTGTTGTCCCTGGGCCGCCACAACAGCTGGAATTTGTCCCAACCTAGGTTCATATTGAGGTTGAGATCCTCAGTGTAACTAATTACCTAAGAGGTAATTAGGTCACGGGGCACCACCCTTACGGATGTATTAATGTCTTTCTCAAGAGAAGAGATGAATTGCGACAGGCGTGAGTTAGTTCTTATGAGACTAGGTTGTAACGAAGGGAACCTGGAACCTCCCTTCACTCTCTGCACCTCTGCTTTCCTTCCCCCACGAGGCCTTTACCAGATGCCCCGCAGACGCAAGCATCACACTCTTGAACTTCAGAACTATGAACCAAAATAAACCTACTTCCTTTATAAATTACCCAGCCTCAGACAATTTGTTATACCAACAGAAAACATCTTCGACCACCAGCTTCCGGTCTGTATACTTCTCTAACACCAGTTTGCGCGTGTTACTGCTAAGGCAGAGCAGCCTTCCTCACCTAGTGCCTGTCTCTGGCCACTGTTCCCAGTTCTCCACACTTCCCTTAGGTATGTTGCAACCTGATGGATACAGTTTGTCACTCCTTCTGAGTAGCTCTGAGAATCATGACCATCACCCTCCAGTCACTGTCCCTCCCTTCTCCTCTCTCTCCTGGTATCCTGTCTTTCTCAGACACAGTCAGCCAGTATTTCTCTCTTTCCTTATCCAGTTCCTGTCTAAGCGTATGGGCTGAGGCCAGAGCCTGGTGGCCTCCTACCAGAATTCTCCCTTACGGCTGAGACAGGTCTTGTCCCTACCTCTCCTGGAGAAGCAGTGTAGAAGACTGGTTCCTGGGCTCAACCTCCGTCTCCACTTGGGTGGCTCTAGGCAAGCTGCTTAACCTCTCTGTGTAGCATTTGTAATTTAAGGACAAGCATAATGCTACACAAGGCGTTTGTGAGGATGAAAGGGTATTGGGGGTATGTCAGCATGGGCTTGGCATACAGTAGTAGATACCCAAGGGAGGCCATCAGTGGTCCTGAACATGCTGTTTCAGAATCTCCCTGAACATCCATCACTCATGCCTTAGAATGTGTCCCAAGAGTTGGGGGGCAGACATCTTGCAGATGTCCAAGTGACCACGGTCCATAGCCTGCCTCCAACTCCTGCTTCAGCAAATGAGATCTGTCTGCAGTAGATGGTTGCTGAAACTCCTGTGTGGTACATTCCCCAAGTGTCTCCTGAATGCTACGTCACCCAGCTGTCTCCTGCGGCCTGGGACAGGATCACCAGGAGGGGGTGCCAACTCTGCTTACGTGGACCATCCAGGGGCAGCTTGAAGAAGGCCAGCTTTCTATTTATAGTTAAACTTCTCTGCCATTATGGCTTGTCTGTAATTTGGGAGGTCTTTTATTATGTTTTCTTCATGTAGATCAGTGGAAAAATAAATGAAAGGGAAAATTGTGTGTGTTGTGGCTAGGGAAAATTACCAGGGGGAAGGCACACTTCATGTTCCCCTCCTTGGTGGTGTGTCTAGGGTGTCCCAGGACACCAGAACAAGAAATGGGCATGGGTACAGGGCCCTCATGAGACATGGCACCAACTTTAGTAGGAAGAGACTGGACCTGGAACGTTGGTTTTTGCTACTGGATTTCTAGTACCTTGGGCAGCCTCACCTACCTCCGGTTTAAAACTGGAACCACTGGCTGGCTCAGCATCCTGGTGGGCTGAGATGCAATCTCCTCAGAGAGAGCAAAAGACAGCTTAACAGGAAGAATCCTCAGAGATGCTAGCCAGGCATGCTAGTGCACATATATAATCCCACCATTTGGGAGGCTGAGACAGGAAGGTTGCCTGGGCAACACCATAAAAAACAAATTGAACAGAAAAGCAGGTAAATTGAAGCCCAGTTCTGCCAAAGATCCCTACCCTCATGTCTCTTGGGGCCCCGTCCCCACTTCTGTTCAGCAGTGGCCATGGGCTTCAGGGGAGCCTTGGATGTCCAGGCCAGGAGGAGATCAACTTTGTCTGTAGTGCAAACTCCCATGCCTTCCATGGACAGGCAGGACTAAATGTGATCCCCGTGGGTCACCAAGCTGCACCCAAACATCTTCTGGCACACAGGTCCATTTCAGAAGAGTGGCCTGGCATTGTGAAACACAGCTGAACTTCTTTTAAACTGGGCAAAACAAAGAGATTCATGTCTCTGTAGTCTGTCTATGTGACAAGGCCGTGGCTGGTGGGATGTTAGTAGGACAAATTCAAATTCCTCAGCCATCTTCCTGGAGGACAGCAGGTCTGAAAGGTGTTGTTCTCTACCCCAAAGATCTGGCCTGACTCCCCTCAGCAGAGGTGGGCACAAGCAGAGCAATCCCAGGCCTAGTAGCCAAGGTTATTCAGAACTACGGTTGGGGCGAGGCCACTCAGCCCTGGTCAGCACAGGGTCCTCAGGCAGAGAGAGCAGAAACTAGGCAGGGCTACAGAGTGAGGACTGCAGAAGAACAGAAGGGAGGAATTGGAGTGGAAGTGCACAGTGGTCATACTGAGGTCAGACTGCCCGGGTTCAAGCCCCAGCCTGGCCAGCCAGCAGGTATTATAGAGCCTTGAACAGTTTACCAAGCCCCTCTGCACCTGTTTACCCTGTAAGGTGGGGACAGTAGCAATAACTTATAGCAATGGTCACTGAGAGGACTCAACAAGCACAATCTGCCTCGTCCCTTTCTGCTCTTGCGGTCTAGTGCTGCCCTGGCCCTGCTCTATAGTAGGTAGAGGATGTGACCCCATCTTGAAGGGCAACAAAGGCAGATTACCAGCCTAGGAGACTAGCAGTGTCACAAGGGCAGGCTAAAGAGCTGGGTAAGGGTAGCAGCACTTGCAGGATCCGAGCTCCCCTGACTTTTCTTTCTACTTTCCTCTGTTCAGGAAGAGGCCTCAGCCAAGCGCTCTGCTCACCTACGGCACTCAATCTCTGTGCTCTGCTCACATACAGTGCTCCATCTCTGTGCTCTGGTCATCTACCATGCTCCATCTCTGAGCTCTGCTCACCTACAGTGCTCCATCATCTCTGGCCAAATACCTAACACAAAAACTTAAGGGAAGAAGCATTTGTTTGGGCTCGAGATTTAAGGGGCTGTCAGTCTATCATGAGAAGGCATGGCAGCCGGTGGCTCCCGCGTGCAGCTTGGAATCCTTGGCTCACAGCTCAATGAGATAGGAAACAGCTAGGCTTATTAACCCCAAGCCCAGCCCACCAGTAACCTACTAGGCCCCACCTCCTAAAGGTTCCACAGTCTCCCAAAACAGTGCTACCAGATAGAGACCACATGCTCAAACATGAGCCTAGGGGAGACTTTTTTTGTTTTTTGTTTTTTAGAGACAGGGTTTCTCTGTTTTGTCTCCTGGAACTTGCTTTGTAGACCAGGCCGGCCTCGAACTCACAGAGATCCACCTGCCACTGCCTCCTGAGTACTGGGACTAAAGGTGTGTGCCAACATTGTCTGACTAGGGAAGACATTTTACATGGAAGCCATAACAGGGTTTCATTACCATTCCCATGTCTGGTGCCTTCCTGTATTGTCAAGATGCTTGGCAGTGCTCTGGCTTTGACTTTTCTTCTCACTGCCCCTGACAAGTCTATACCTGGTCCCCTGTGATTGTCCTTCCCTAGGACAGATGTGTCCATCTGCAGACTGAAGATTGTGTGACCCGGTGCCCCGACCCAGGATGGACTGGAGCCTCAGACCTGGTAGCATTGCTATACATCTTAGTGGATTTGGACAAGTAACTGAGATCCTCTGAACCAACCTCCTCACGACCATGTGGGGTGACAATCTCCATCTCAAAGGTCATTTGTGAGTCAGTGGGAGAACAAGCGGTCAGATCCAGCCTGAGGCTTGGCATGCAGGAGGTGCTCAGATCCTCCCATGACTCACTGGGACAGTAAGAGGCCTTGGAACCAATATAGCATACCCATTGGTTTCATTTCTCTAACTTCGTACCAGCCCAGCCCCTCATTATCAACTCTATGCCCTCTGCCCTTGTTTGGACCTCTGCAGATCTTTGTCCACTCCAGTGCACTTCCCACACTTTTAGAACTAGAGTGAAAATTAAAGTCATGAAATCTCTTGCCTACAACAATCTATGCTGCTCATTGTCCACAAAGCCAATTTGATCCATCCCTGCCAGGTACTTACTGCTACTTCCTCCACACAAGAGCTGCAGAGTGACTTCTTCTCTGGCCATGGCTTACATCCTCTGTCACCAAACTTTCCTGTATCCAGAGTATGGAACAGCTGGGCTTGACTTCGGTAGATCCCTCCCTCTCCAACTTCTATGTGTGCTATGGTTTGAGTTGTTTTGTTCACATTTCATCTGTTTTACTTTGTGCAGACGTTCATGTGTAAGTGTAAGTGCACATGTGCCACAGTGTGCATGTGGAAATCAAAGGACAACTTGCAGGAGCTCACCTTCCACCATGTGACCACTTGGGGCTATAGGCTTGGCCACATGTGCCTTTACCTGTTGAGCCCTGGGCTATGCTTTGAATGTGAAATATTGCCTATGTGTTCATATTTTGAATACTTGATCTCCAGCTGGGGGATGCTATATTGGAAGGTTCTGGAAATTTACAGAAGTGGGACTTACCTAGAGGAAGTGGGTCACATGATGGCTATTCTTGGTTGTCAACTTGAGTACACCTGGAATTAACTAATACCCAAGCATCTGGGTATACCTGCAAAGGATTCTGTCCCAGTTAAATCATTTGAAGTGGGAAAACTCACTTCTAATCCAGAACTTTTGAGATTGAAAGATCCACCTTTAATCTGGGCCACACTTTCTGCTGGAAGCCTATATAAGGGGCATGGAAGAAGGAAGTGTTGTGGAATAATTTTTTTGTATACTGTGAAGATGTGTCACTGTTATTTTAAAAATAGTTTTAAAAAAAGGCTGAACAGCCAATAACTAAGTAGGATTTCCAGGCACAGAGGACACTGGGAAAAAGAAGGGCAGAGATGCCAGGAGTTGCCAGCAGACGGAAAGGAAGCATGACATGTAGATGAGGTAGCAAGCCATGAGCCATGTGGCAGCATGTAAATTAATAGAAATGGGTTAAGGTATAAGAGCTTGTTTCATTAGAAACAAGCCTAAGCTATTGGCTGAGCTTTCCTAATAAATAATGTCTCCATGTCATTTTTTGTGAGCTGACGGCCCAAAGAAAAATCTGACTACAAGGAAGTTTGCTCTCTTGGCCTGCTTGCTCTTGCTTTTGCTGGCAAGTCCACTGTTTCATTGGCATTGGAGACTACTTCTTCAGGATTCTGTGTATACTAAAGACCAGCTGAGACATCCAGTCTCGTTGACTGAACAACTACTAGATTCTTGGACCTTCTGTTCTGCCATTGTTGGATTGCTGGACCACAGCCTATAAGCCATTCTAATAAATCCCCTAGATAGATAGATAGATAGATAGATAGATAGATAGATAGATAGATGATAGAAGACAGACAGATAGCTTCAGTCTATAAGTTCTGATCCTCTAGAGAACCCTGACTAATACAGTCACTAAGGACATCTTGTCCTTTGACCCCTTCCTCTCTTCCTTTCTTTGCTCTCTTGCTTGCCAGCACGTGAACTGCTGTGCCCTGCTATACCCTCCCAGCCATAGTGACCTGACACCTTTGAAACTGCAAGCCAAAATAAATAATTCCTCCCTACAGTTGCTCATATCAGGAATTTGGTCACAGCTTCACAAAAGTAATGAATGCAACCTCCAGCCACTGGGGAAACCCTCAGGCAGGCTGCACAGCTTTGCCAGCCATCATCAACATGATCTTTTTAAAAAGTCTCCCGTTTATTTGCCATTTGACTTTGCCACCAGGAGAAGCCTCCAGTAGAGACAGGAAGTGGTGATGGCCCCTTGCTTGCTTGCTTGAGATCATTCCGTTTGCTAGCTAGTGTTCACGGACTTCCCAGATGTGGACAAGGGCAGAGGAGAGAGACAGTGAGTGAGCAAGCAGGGTTATGGTGGCCAGTTTTAACATCAACCTTCTATAAATTAGGATCACTTAGGGAGCCTCAAGTGAGAAATTGTCCCGATTGCCTTAATTGATGGAGGGAAACTCTCCTCCAGATGTGCTGGCTTCTTCTGGAAGCATCCCAGATGAAAGGGGACAGAACAGAAGGAGGATTATTCATCTGTAGCTTGCTGGAGAGCTGATTTTACCCTGTGGCTATTGATGCTTCTGATTCCTTCTCTGATATCAGAACCAGCATTTCCAGCCTTCTATTGCTGACTAAGGACCAGTAGCTCTCCAGGAAACTTCCATGTTTTGAGTGTCCGATTGGCTGAGGCATCCAGCCTCATAGACTGAGCAACTACCAGGTTCTCTGCCTCTGCAGTGTGAGGCAGGCACTGTGGGACTCCTCCCACTGTTGAGCCACCCAGAGTCAAGGACAAAGCAACTACCAAAGTACACTAGGACAAGGGTGCTGACGTCCTGGCCTTCTCCACAGTGCTGTGTACTCCTGGGTCTTTCTGAACGGGGCGCTCTCATGGGCTCCTCAGAGACACCTTCACCTCATCTCCCATCGGGAGCCCTCCAACTGGTTCTGCAACATGAATTCACCTCCTCAAGCAGCTACTTGCAGCCCTCCCTGGGATCTTTCTGTCACTGTCACCTCTCTGAGAAGGAAGTGCCCTTGGGCAAGACATCTTTATGATGGCTCCAGGCATCTCTCTTCGATGGAGGATTTAGGAACAATCGTGGAGCCCAGATTCTGAAGGCATCTGTAACCTGACAAATTCAAGCATTGCTATCACCTGGGTCTGGATCATCCCCCAAAGGCTCACGTGCTGAAGGCACATGTGTTATTAGGGGGTGGTAGAGCCTTTAAGAGGTGGGGCTTTGTGGAAGGAAACTGGTTCGCTGGGAGAATGTCCTTGAAGGAGATACTGAGATCCCAGACCCTTCCTTACCCTCTCTTTCGCTCCCTGACAACACATAATGAACAGTTTCCTCTATTGCATGCTCCACTGTGCTGCCATAGGCCCAAGAGCCATGGAACCCGGTGACGACGAACTGAAACCTCGGAAGCCATGAGCCAAACTAAAATTTCCCTCCCTCTAATGTGTTTATTTCAGCCATTTTGTCAGAGTGACAGAAAGATGACTGACACATACATTGTTCAAGGAACATGGGAAGCCCTTGAAGTGTTATGCAGGGGACACCATGACGGGTGGTATCTGTAACAGTCCATGCACATGTGGGTGGTTGTTTTTTCTTGCATGAGAACTTCGCAGGGTAAAGCAACTGGCCCGATGGACAGACCTGCTACTTGCTTAGACATGAAAGCCCATGCAAAGAAGACCTTTGTTTTAGCTTGAGTATCTAGGTGATGACAGGCACCAGTCACTGAGAAAGGAATTGTGGGGTGGCCTGGTTGAGGTGGACAGACAGTAAGCATTGAGGCTTGGCCGTGCAAAGATTGAGATGCTCACCAGATGCCAAGTGGGCTCTTAGCCAGAGAGAGATAAACTTGACATTTTTCAGCAACCCAGATAGTGACTTTGTGCACAGCCCCATTAACTTTCTTGGCCATACACTTTCGTGCATTGAACAAACTAAACAACTATGCAGAGTAGCCCTGGGTGTTCTAGGCTGGAGCTCAGAATACTCAGGACTGAGACTAACCAGTACCTTATAGGATGCTTATTCAGATGTTGCGTGGCACGTCGATTCTACTCAGCAAAGTGAATGGGAAGCCCTAGGGACTTGCCTAGGATGGGCTGGAAGCCCTTCTTTTCCAAGTGTCCCAGAATGATCCAGTCCTAACATATGACAACTGGCTCCAAGGTGCCATGAGACCAAAGAAAGAAAGGCAAGCAGATCTAGAATTACAGAGTAAATTAGTGGGGGGATGTATGTCAGCCTGATATATAAGTGTATTTATGCAAACAGATGTGAATGTAGGCATAGTCTAAAATCCAGAAAAGAGACCTGGAGAGGATGACATTAGGTGAGAGGGAACATGGGTGAAAGGACATGAGTCATGAAAGACATATAAAGCTGACTTTCTTTTCTAGTTTTAACTTTGTCATCGTTTTTTTAATTTTTTTATGTGTATGAATATGTGAATTCAACTTTTCGGGTATGGAAACAGCAAGAACTATTTCTATTTTTGTATTTCATAACAGTCCAATGTGTGATCTTCCTTTGAGGCAGTGATTGTGAACATTGAGCTTTAAAAACAAGTGATCATCAGTGCAGCAGGAACCAGACACTGGTCTCTGGGTACATCTGTCACAATGACCCACTTAAGAAAAGTGACTTCTTTTAAGGAAATTTGTTTGTGGGGGAGGAGGGTTTTTTTTTTTCTTATAAAGGAAAGCATTTAATTGGGGTTTGCTTACAGGTTCAGAGGTTTAGTCTGTTGTCATCATGGCAGGAAGCATGGCAGTATGCAGACAGACATGGTGCTGGAGAAGTAGCTGGGAGTTCTACATCCACATCCCAGGTTTAAGCATCTGAAAAGTTCAAAGTCCACCCCCACTGACACACTTCCTCCAACATGGCCACACCTATTCCAACAAGGCCACACCTCCTAATAGTACCACACCCTAATTACTAAGAATTCAAATATATGAGCCTATGGGGGCCATTCCTATTCAAACCACAAGTTTCTAACCTTGTTCTTGATTTATAACTTTACAGACCACGTGAATGTGTAGAAACACTTATGTATAGTAATAACACTTTTTTTTCTTGAACAGGCCAGAAGATATATACAGAATGTTTTAAAACTTCAGCAGGAAATGAAATTGAAAAAACTAGAAGAGTACTTTTTATCAAATGATGGGTGAAACCTGGAAATTAACTACTGGCCACAAGCTTGAGGTTAGAAAAAACTCTGGTTTTTATTTTTTTTTTTGTTGTTGTTTTTTAGTTGAATAAACAAGTTTGTTTGTAAATTTAGTTAAGATACACGATTGAACTAAAAATTTCAATAGGATAATTTTCAAAACCACTTGAAGGCCATCCATACACCTCGATGGCCCTCACCTCCCAGTCCTCCATGTCCAGCCCCTCCCCCATGCCTCCCTCTCCCCTCCAAAAAAGTCCATTTTGTGCAGTCCATACATTTACTGGAGTTTGGTCAAAACTGTTAGGAGCCTGCCCTCACTCCTGCACATGCGCAGTTCGGGTTCTTGCATCTTATGTCATCAGTGTGAGCTGGCGACTTAAAAAGCAGGATGCAGACCCCTCCTCTCTCTGCTCTCTCTCTGCTCTGCTCCCTCCCTCCCCCACTCACCATCTTTCTCTCTCTCCAGGCCTGGCTCTCCTCTTTTCTCTTCCCCGCTTTCCCTCCTAATAAAGCTCTGAAAACTAACACTGGGTTCTGTCGTGACCGTGACCTTTCCACGTGGTAACCAGCGCCGATTATCATCCTTTCAAAAATTCTTAGTGGCCAGCCCTCTAAAGGAGGATGAATCTTTCTCGGCTGGCATGGACACCTGAAACAATCAACTGAGGAGAGCCCTGCGGTGGCTGGAGCCAGCTCTCACGAGCCCACCTGCACGCAGTGATATGGGCCGAAAGAGGCAGGGCCAGCTCTCTGGAGCCTACAGTATTGTCAGCACCACCAAGAGGCAGGGCCAGCTCTCCTTTGAGAGGTGGGGCGAGCTCTCCCTTCCCCTCTGAACCGCCTGTTCCACTGTAGTGTGGGCTGGTGAAGGGAAGAACCAGCTCTCCCACGCCCACGCTCTGGGGCTGCCGCTGAAGAAGGTGGGGGTGTTTGTAAACTGAATTCCCCCCCCCCTTTTTTTTTTTGTTTTTGTTAAACCTATATCAAGCTGGGAGGTGGTAGTGCATGCCTTTAATCCCAGCACTTGGGAGGCAGAGGCAGGCTGATCTCTGAGTTCAAGGTCAGCCTGGTCTACAGGGCAAGTTCCAGGACAGCCAAAGTTACACAGAAACCCCGTCTCAAAAAAACAAAACAAAACAACAACAACAACAAAACCCTACATCAAGGAGGCTGAGCATGGTGGTGTAGTCCTTTAATTCCAGCACTGGCGAGGCAGGGGCAGGAGAATCTCTGTGAATTCAAGGCCAGCCTGGTCTTCATAGCATGCTGCAGGCCAGCTAGGGCTACATAATGAGACCTTGTTTCAAAAACAAACAAACAAACAAACAAAAAACAATCAACTATATCAAGGGGCTGGAAAATTGGCTCCATAGTTAAGAGTACTTGTTGCTCTTGCAAAGGACCTAGGTTAAATTCCCAGCACCCACATGGTGGCTCACAACCATCTATTACTCCAGTCCCAGGATCTGATAGCCTCTGCTGATCTCTGCAGGCACCAGGCACACATGTAATCCAGAGCCATACAAGCAGGCAAAACACTAGTTCACATAAAATATTAACATAAATAATTATTTTCTAATTCCAAAAACTATAACAAATCACTCCATTGTGGTGTTATTTAATATGTGAACTCTATTATTATAATACATACAATAAAGTATAGTTCTTTTAAAAAATTAGTGGGAGAATTTACTGATGTCATGTGGTCCTGAGCACCAGCAGGACCAGCTAGATCCCTTTCCGACTTGGGTCAAAAAGTATCTTTGGCTAGAATTTATCTGGTTCATCTTGAGCTAAATCTAAGCACTATTCTAGAGCTAGGGCCAAGGTATAAGACTCCAATTATAACAGTTTTGTTCATTTATAGCTTGCTTGGAAACAACTAAGGCTACTCTGGTCAATAATGGTGGTTATGACTCAAGATGGCTGCAGTCATGTCAAACTGAATCCATACACCAAGGCCGAGATATCATTCTCTTAGATGAAATTCCCTGCTTCTGGGAAGGACTGAGTAGTTGGGTTCCCACTAACCTAGTCTCCAAGGGGTGGTCCACAAAGGTGGGGCTTGAGAAGGCCTCATTCTCTGTCTCCTTTCTCACATTCCGGTTTTTAAAATAACCTTTTTATTTTTGAGATTATAATATAATCACATCATCACATTCCATTCTTAATGCAGGCATGATGATCTCTGCCACTGTGCTGATGACTGTAGTGTCCCCAGAGGAGAGTCACAGACAGGGTAAGTACCAAGTAGGAGGAGGGATGCTTAGAGGTCCCCTTGGGACTCAGCAGGGGGAGCAGGAGTCCTCACCCAGGCCACAGAGTTTGAAATGGCTGAAAAGGCAAGCCACCAAGGGTGTGAGAGAGGAGTGGCGGTCATCTGACAGCCCTATGCTCCAGTCCCAACGCCAGTTCTTCTCTATAGCTAAGAGAATTTGGCCAGTTGGTGAGCAAGCCTCAGTTTACCATGGGATACTGACAGTGTCTACCTTCTAGGGCAATCATAAAGATGAAATTTGTTTCATCCTTCCACACGAAGCTCTGACCTTCAGCTTGTCAGCACTCGGGGAATCTTAGCTTATATGGTGAATTTTAGGGAAGCCAGTCTCAGCGGGCCTCCCAAAGCCCTCTGCTAATTGCTGACCAAAACCAACAGAAGAGGAAGTAGCCTTGCTTAGACGGCAAACTCGGAGCTGCTTCCTGCCTACCGAAATGGAGGTCCTCAAGGGGTCACATCCCAGACTCCATCATCCAGGTCAAACAGAGCCTTGGCTGCTAAGTGGAGATCCTCCCCTTCACAAACACTTTCAGGGGGGAGATTTCACAACCCTCAGACCTACTCCAGCTCCCCTGGCTCCAGCCTCCACGCTTTGCCTGGGGTGTGTCCAGTCCTGATCTCACAGCTTCGCACTTCTCATCTTTAGAGTAAAAAGGAAGTGAATCCGGCCTGACAGCCTTCACTGTGCCACTCCAAAATCTTCTTGTCGGTCTGGATGAGGCCCTGCTTCCTTTCAAAAGCCTCATGAATACTCTAAACCCTCTTCCCAGCGAGCAAGCGACTTTCTCAAACACATAGAACCCTCACAAGTCAAATTTCTCAAGATTCCATTTTTGAAGAATAGTCCCTGTTATACCTTGGTGGTTGAGCTGGCAGGCTCTAGAGGTCAAGTTTCTGGGTCCCAATTCTGCTTCTGTTGTTTATGGGCTGTGAGATTTTAGCAAGTCGTGGAATATTTTTAAACCTCAGGTTTCCTATCTTTAAAATGGAAGTAGAAATATTGTCTCTTTTATAAAGTTTTAAGAAGGTTCAATGTAGGAGAAACAGCTAGACCTTGCTTATCAGATTCTTCCAGTTTCGCACCAAAAATCTTATGTCCAAGGAAGGGTCTCAGTCTTGGGCAAACTAGGATGGCTGGCCATACGGACCTGAAGCATTTAGCCTAGTGTGGGTGGTTGTACAAGTTCCATTAGTGTCAGTTGATCAAAATGATGTCCAGATAGTCACACTGCCCCATCTTTCTTTCTTTGAGTATGCCTGTGTGTGTGTGCGTGTGTGTGTGTGTGTGTGTGTGTGTGTGTGTGTGTGTGTCTCCTGCCTCTACCTTCCAATTCCAAGTGCTGGGGTTATAGAAGTGTATCACCACACTGGACCTTAGCCTTTGGGATTCCCCTCTGTTTTTTTGTTTATCTGTTTAGTTATTCAGTGTGTGTATGTGTGTACACATGTAGATGTCAGAGGACAGCTTGTGGCAGTCAGATCTCTTCACCCTGCAGGTCCCACGAGTATGGCTTAGATCATCAGGCTTGGTGGTAAGTGCCTCTACCCACTGAACCATCTTGCCAACCCAGCCCTTGGTTGTAGTAAAGACAAGGTTTTGCTATGCAGCTCAGGCTCATTTTCCATTTGAGATCCTCCTGCCTCAGTAAACCAAGTACAGGAATTATAGGCTTGTGCCATCATATCCAGGCCTTGTGTGCCTTCATAGCTTTCTGGGCAACTCTTTGACCTCTTCAAACCTCCATTTAGTTGTTCATCAAAAGGGATAAACTTAAGGGTTACAGAGAATTCTTTCCACTGTGGCCTGATTTTTCAGGGTCCCTTGCAGTGTCTTGAAGGTAGATGACACTGTGTATATTCTTCTGCTAGACACAGTGCATAAGGAAACCCACATGTGTTCTAGCAATACAGCCTGCCCAGGGAGAACTGGAAACTTCATCTTGCTGGAGATGCTTTACCTGTAGTCGGGACTTATTTGGCTCAGGAAATCTTAACATCAGATTGGAATGGGAGCTAAGACAGTTGACATCCTTTTGTCTGCATGTGGTTATGACAACCATGGTCGTGAACCTGTCATGGAGAAAGGGGCAGTCATTGCCAAAAAAAAAGGCCTTTCCCTGGAAGGGTTGTGGGTGATATCTAGGTTTTAATCCTTCTTTACAGAACCTCAGCCCTGACATTCCTATTTTCGGTGTACCCAGGTATCAGTAGGAAATAAGGTTTGGGGTCTAAAAGCCCTAGAGTCCATGGGTCCCATTGTCCACATGCCCTTACCTGCTGCAGTCAGCACGACATGTGGAGATGCTCCAGGTGGCTCTGCTCTGTCCTGTAAGTCCCAGCACTTCACAGGCTCTTGTCCACACTCCATCTAACTGCCAGCAACCAGCTTCATTGACGGACAGGACAGGGCAGGGGATGCCCACAGTAGAGCACCCCAGACTTGTGGATGTGGACCCCTCTCAGATACTTAGGACTGTAGGCCAGGTGCCTCTGAATAGTTCCCTTAAGTTCCAAGTGTCTTGGAAGTGATTAACCAAGGTGCCGGAATGAGGCTAGCCTGGGTGAGGAAGGGATGTCCTTCCTCTCAGGGGAAGTCTGAGAGGCCTCCAGATCCTGAGATATAGAGGAGGAGTGTGATCACCTCTTCCTGATTTAGCATTCAGTGTCAGACCCAGCACAGTCTTACCCCATTGGTTGGGGACAGAAGTGCTCAATGTAAGTCAAAAAGAGCAGGTGAGAGCTTCATAGAGTCAGGACCAGGAGGCTCCTACTGGCTGGGAGAGTTGATGGGACTCTCCCCCCTGACCCTGCACACCACCCCCTGCCCACTTCATACTGGCCTTTAACTTGTGATCCTCCTGCCTCAGCCTCTTTTGTGCTGAAATAACAGACATGCACCATCATGCCTAGCCTAGGGTGATAACTTTCAGAAGCCCTGACGTCTGTCTGTCACTTTTTCACGACTGATCTCTAAAATGAGGGAATTCCTCTGGAAGGGGCCTCACGGGTAGCCAGAGTGCCCACTGGTAGAGTGCTCAGGTCAGTAGCCACCTTGGGTTACCAAGACGGAGGCAAATAATGCCAAAGGAGAATGGCAGATGTGTGCACCACACAGGTCTTAGGCATTGCTAGACAGTTAGCTTGAGCGGTATACTAAACCCAGCCAGATGTGCAGGAGTCTCTGCCCCTGGAGCTAAGCTTGCTGCTCAAAGCAGGATGGTATCTCAGCCTTCAGAAATTTAGAACAGCAGCCTTTTTTTTTCTAGTAAAGAGGGAAAAAAATGTATTCATCTTACTAAAAGGAGTCCTCAAGGAAAAGGAACATTGTGTCCAAGCTGCCAACTTCTTCACCAGAAAAACGTGGGAGGGACTCTTTCCTCTAAGTCTTCACTTCTAAGGGGGAAACATGGAAGTTTGGATTGATTTGTCACAAATCATTTGTAGAAGAAAACTGTCTGGCACGCCTCACAGCTCTGGAAAGCACCTAGAGGCTCGTGCTGGCTGCAGATGTTGGCAGGGATGCTGAGGAGGGCATCCAGAGGTTTCTCTCATTTTACCATATTGTTATTAATAATTTTATTTTCATTTGTGTGTGTATGTATGTGTTCACACACATGTGCCGTGGCACACGATGGGAGGTCAGAGGACAACTTGCAGGAGTCAGTTCTCTCCTTACATCATGTGGGTCCTGGGGATTGAACTCAGATCATCAGGCTTGGCAGCAAGACTCTTTATCCACTGAGCCATCGCTGCTCTCTCTTCTGATGATGGGGTTCCATTGTTTTTATTCTGGCTTTGTTGTGACATACATCTAGGGAGTGTGACACTTGGGGACTAGCTGTGCTTAGTCTGCAGGACCCACTCTGTCCCGCCAATATGCACAGAATTTCAACTACATTGTCCCTGAAGTCACCGACATGACAAGCATCCATAGTTCTATTGATAAAGGCTCTTCCTTTCCCTGAGGACCTCAGAAGAGAGGTCTGTGGAAGAGGATGCATCCCTCCAGTCCCCTTTGTCCAGCTGGCTCCATTGATCCCAGCACTGTCTGTTGATTCACCAGAGTCCCACAGCCACCTGTGGCCAACTTAGCACTCCTGTATCCCCACCGCTGATTCTTTCTTTTTACTCACACTGGGGACACATAGACGGTCAGCCATCCTCGAGATGCTGAGGGAGAATGCACAGGAAGGTGAGCCCAGAGAAAGAGGTGGAGCTTAGCTTCTTGGAACATGAAGGAGAAGGGAAGTTCCTATGGGAATGAACAGTCAGTGTTGTGGGTCTTTGGGCATCAAATTCTCTTGTTGCGCTCTTCTCTGGGTGAGTGTCCACCTTTCCTTCATGCCAGTACAAAGACTTCCCACTCTTCTCCAGCTTGAGGGAGAGGCCTTGACTGACTGATGTCCAGCAGCAGGTCCCATCCACCTTATCACAACGACCAAGTAAAGGATGGATCAGTCCCAATCGGACCAGAAGGGACTTTTGAATGGGCCCCTTGGGAAGAAGTTCCCTGAAGCATCCCTTAAAAACACGTAGAGCAAGGCCGGCTGAGTTTTCTGATGCAGAGCGTGGAGCTGGGTTCAGAACACTTTAAGCCCTTGTTGTCTTGAACATGGCCAGGCTGAACAGGAAGTTCACAGGCAGAGGCAGGCAGCCAGAGAGAATTCCAGAGCAATGAAGATTGTTCTGCCTGAACCCTGGCCAGGACCTCGATTCCTTCTGGACTCTGATTACGTGAGTCAACCCATTCTATTGTTTGTGCTCCTTTGGCTGTTTTTCTGAGTTCTAGTGGAGAAAATGCTGAATGATCTCACTAAAAAGGAACTTTCTTTTGGCTTCTGTGCTGGGATTGGGGCGACCTAAGTCTCCAGGAAGGAGGAGCAGGCAGATGGCTTCACCCTATCCAGGGAAACAGCCTCGTACCTCCAGCTCAGCAGCGATTGGAAGGTGGCCTCAAGTGAATAACCTCTAAGTGAACAGAGAGGAAGCAGGTCTGGGGAGAAGAAGGGTGACCAGAGTTCTCGTGGCTAGAGGCTCCCTTAATTAATTAACCTGTCTGCTAAGTGCATAGTAGAGTCCACTTAAATAAATCAGAGAAGCTGACTCTTTGAAAGATGTGTGTAGGTGGGTGGGGGAGCAGGCGGGTAATTATGCAGGGAAAATCATTTTCTTGATATTCTTCTGGAAATATGCATGCAGCAGAGAGAGAGAGCAGCAGGAGAGGTGGGGAGGGAGAGAGTATTAGCAGGAGGTGTGCATTGTGTCTCTCAAAGGCTTGTAGAGGCAGCGGGTACAGCACCTCCCCTGCCTATCTGACCACTGAGTCTTCATAGGATAGCCCTGGTGGGACACTGTGTGTGTGTGTGTGTGTGTGTGTGTGTGTGTGTGTGTGCGCGCGCACGTGCATTCAATTGTTCACCTTTTTAAAGCATAATTTCTTTATTGATTCTTTGGGAATTTCACATCATGCACCCCAATTCTGCTCACCTCCCAGTCTCCCTATATTCTCCCCCACACTCCTGCAGCACCCCCCTAAAAGAAATTTTTAAAAAAATCAAACCAAACCAAAACATAACAAGCAAACAAACATAAGAATAAAACAAAACAAAAAAACACCCCCAAACCATCTTCGCTTCTCCTTTCCTGCCTTCCCAACACCTCTTCATTTGTCCTGGTGGCACTGGGAGCTTCTGTATGTCATACAGTACACCCTTTTGTCCTATCAGCTTTCCTAGCAAATGTTCGTTGCAATGAGTCATTGGTCTGGTTCAAGGCCTCTGGTTTCTGGTACACCATCCTCACTGGATCCACACCAAAACTCCTCTTGGACAGCCTGCAGTTGCCCCAAGTCATGGAGATCCTGTGGGTATTGTTCCACAGGACCAGTCCCTTCATGAGCTCCAGCAGGTCCTAGATGGGGTAGATGTTAGGGTGGGCCAACCCAAGGCCTGACTGTGGGCCTGGGTGGTAGCTGAGCTGGTCAGTCCAGGCCACTGGGGCCACCTGCCTCAGGAGAGGGGGCAGAGCCAGTTCCCATCTGCCCATGCCATCCAGGGTCAGTTCTCCCCTTTGCCTATGGTAAGGGGTGGACCCTTCTGTGAGGGTCGGAGCCAGCTTACTTGCTGCAGTGTCCAGTGAGGGACAGGGCCAGCTTTCCCAGGACCAGCAAGGGGTAGGGCTGGCTCAGCATGGCCCTCTGATTCCATCATTCATGGTTCCTATGGCCCCCTGGGGTGGCACAGGCCACAGACATCCACACAGACCCCAGCTGCAGCTGGGCTGCAGACCCAGACATGGCCCTCAGCAGCAGCTTTTGCTTGTGTGACATCCCGGCTCTGGGTGGAAGCACTGGCCACTCAGATCAAGATGGCTCGTTGGTAGCAAGGCTCCCAGATACCAGCAAGGCCACAAATTGTGGTTCCCAACCCTGGGCTTCCATGTGACCTTTGGTGGCAACACTGGCCCTGGACTTCAACACCAAACCCAGCTGAGGTAGGACCATGGACCCAGACATGGTCTTCAGCAGCAGCCGGGTCTGGATGTCACCATTGCCCCAAATGGCAGTGCAGGCCACTCATATTGGCACAGCCCCAGCTGCAGTGTGGCCCTCGGACATCGGCATGGACTTCAATGGTAGCAGGGACCTCAGACTTCAGCACAGACTCTGGCTGCAGTAGGGCCATGGACCCAGACATGGTCCTCAGCTGCAGCCTGGGCCGGATGTCACAATGGCATTGGGTAGCAAGCAGCGCAGGCCACCCAGATCTGCATGGTCTGCAGCATGGCCCTCGGATACCAACGTGGGCTCAGGTGTCTGACTTGTCCCCAGGCATCCACACGGCCCTCAATGGCAACAGGAATCACGGTTGTCAACTCTGACCCCGGTTGTGGTAGGACCACAGACCCAGACATGGTCCTTGGCAGCAGCAGCCTGGGTCTGGATGTCACTATGGCCCCAGGTGGCATCAAAGGTCACCTAGATCAGCATGGCCCCAGGCAGCACAGCCCTTGGTATGAACTTGGCCCCAGTGGCGGCCCAGACCTCAGACTTCTGTGTGGCTTTTAGTGGCAACATAGGCTACGGACATTAACACAGACCCTGGCTGCTGTAGGGCCACAGATCCAGGCATGGCCCTCAGCAGCAGCTCAGGCCTGGATGACACCATGGCCCCAGGTGGCCATTTAGGCCACACAGATCAGAGTGGCTTTGGTGGCAGCCCTTGGGCATGGTCACAGGTGGCAGGCCAGACATTGGGAATCCTTGTAGAGTTTGGTGGCAACATGGACTATGGATGTCCACGCAGACCCTGGCTGTGGTAGGACCACAGACCCAGACATGGTCCTTGGCAGCAGCCTGGGCCTGGACGTCACCATGGCCCCGGGTGGCCAGCAGGCCTCCCACATCAGCCTACTCCTCACCGAATTCACTTCTCCCAGTCTGCATCTCCCCACAGCACATGAACCATCCACTTCTCTTTCTCTCCCATTTCTCCACCACATATTTGCTCATCATAATGGGAGCCATCTGCCCAGGCTGTGGATGTCTTCCCACCAGCCCAGGCCTTGAGGACCCAGGCTGGCACGTGGGTGGCTAGCACCTGCCTGAGCAGAGGCCACTCCATCTTCTTCTTCTTTTTTTTTTTTTTTGTTGGAATGGGGAGAGGGCTTTTCGAGACAGAGTTTCTCTGTGTAATAGCCCTGGCTGCCCTGGAACTCTGTAGCCCAGGCTGGCCTCAAACTCACAGAGATCCGCCTGCCTCTTCCTCCCGAGTGCTGGGATTAAAGGCGTGAGCCACCACTACACTGCTTTGCCTTGTTTTTTGAGACAGGTCTCTTCCTGAGTCTGGAGCTCACTCATTCAGCTAGACTAGCTGGCCATCAGGCCCCAGGGGTCCTCCAGTCTCCACGTCCCCATGGTTTTTATGCAGGTTCTACAGGACTCAGTTTCTCACGCTTGCACAGAAGAACTTTATTAATGGAGCCATCTCCCCAGGCCTGGAGGGACTCCTGAATGTGAGACTTCATCCGTGGGCTAACTAAAGGGTTTGTCAAGAATGTCTGAATGCTCGCCAGGTGTGTGTTTATAACCCGGACTGACTCTTCCTGCCCCATGACCAGTGGGGCTGGTCACTACTGATGTCTCATGTCCAGACTTTTCACACCCTGGGAAAACAGAAGAGAACTTACATTCAGCAGGGGAAGGAACTGTGATATGCTAGAGAGAGCTCTCCACCTATCTATCTCTTTTTCCTCGTTAGGAACTGCCCACCAATCCCACGTACCCATGCCCAACAGAGGGGCACTCAAATTCTGAAAATCAGTTTTGAGGTTGTGAACATTGGACGCAGATAATTATCCAGCTGTGAGTAATCTGAACAGTTCTTAGGGCTATTTCCGCATAATTATAAATATTTGAGGATATTAAGCTCCCAGGTTACGCATTGAGGCTATTATTTGAGCAACGGTTGGCTGCTGAGCTGAAAATGCAAACATCTTCCCATTCCTTCCTCCTGGTGCACTTACAATACTTCATGGGATTCAAAAGAAAAAAAAAAAAACCCACACCACAACAACCTGGAGACCAAGTCAGTTGCTAATATTTCTAAATAGCTTTAAATAAAAAAAGGAATGTGACCACTTTAGTTAATTGTGGTGGGTTTGCAATGCATTTTTCTTTGAAGGTTAGGAAAGCAATTACCATCAAACAACCTACTTGTGCCTCCATTGTGATAAAATGTTCCCTCTAATGGGATCCACACGCCAAGCAGTAGGTCTTTAGAGCACTCAATGCTTCCGGAAGAGTTCTCACTGGGGGCTCCTTGGCATGCAGTCGGAGTTGTGACTAGCTCCAAGCACCTGTCATGGTGCAAGGGATTCCTAGTAAGAGATGGGTCCTTCCACACAGAGGCTGGTAACTAGGGTGCCATGGAGAGTCACACTGCCCTACCTCTGCCTGCTGGTCCATGTGGTGCTTAGAGAGACTGTCCAGCCTCCGGCCCTTGTCATCTCAAACTGTCCTCCTACTAACTGACACCTCATATCGCCCCCACTCCTTCTGATCCTGGAAGACAGAGGCCTTCTGTCATAGACACATCCTCAGTGTCCTCTGCCATCTCCCTCTCTGAAGATGCTTGACCCCAGCTTGTACAGCTTCCTGGGGGTGGCTCCGCATTCTCCATGCCCTTCCCACATTGTCTCTGGAGGCCGTTGTTCTGTGCTTTAGGACATCATGAAAACAGCTTTGGGGGTTCTTCCATACTGTTCTCCCGTGGTAGTCCTTAATTCTGGGCCTTTGCTTGTCTCCTCTCCCATCAAAGACCTGCCTTCATCTTGAGT
>CABHPP010144850.1:1716-13141 GCA_902168425.1 Peromyscus attwateri | reverse complement strand
GAAAAACCAAAAACCAACCAAACAAACAAACAAAAAAATGCGAAGAAACACATTCTGGAAGCTGCGGTGTGACAGTGAGTCCCACAGTTTACCCATTAGTCCATTCATTTTTTTTAAGTAGTCTGATTGTTCTTTATTTTATATCTAGAATCCACTTATGAGTGAGTACATACCATGATTGTCTTTCTGGGATTGGGTTACCTCACTCAGGATGATATTTTCTAGTTCCATCCATTTGCCTGCAAATTTCATGCTTTCATTATTTTTTTCTGCTGAGTAGTACTCCATTGTGTATATGTACCACATTTTTTTAATCCATTCTTCAGTTGACGGGCATCTAGGTTGTTTCCAGGTTCTGGCTATTACAAATAGTGCTGCTATGAACATAGCTGAGCATGTATCTTTGTGGTATGAATCAGCATCCTTTGGGTATATGCCCAAGAGTGGTATTGCTGGGTCTTGAGGTAGTTCAATTCCTAGTTTTCTGAGAAACCGCCATACTGATTTCCACAGTGGTTGTACAAGCTCGCATTCCCACCAACAGTGGAGGAGTGTTCCCTTTGCTCCACATCCTCTCCAACATTGCCTGTCATTGGTGTTTTTGATTGTAGCCATTCTGACAGGTGTAAGGTGGTATCTCAGAGTCGTTTTGATTTGCATTTCTCTGATGATTAAGGATGTTGAGCATTTCTTTAGATGTCTTTCAGCCATTTGTAATTCTTGTTTTGTGAATTCTCTGTTTAGCTCTTTAGCCCATTTTTTAATTGGATTGTTTAGTATTTTGTTGTCTAGTTTCTTGAGTTCTTTATATACTGTGGCGATCAGTCCTCTGTCAGATGTGGGGTTGGTGAATATCTTTTCCCATTCTGTTGGCTGTCTTTTTGTCTTATTGACTGTGTCTTTCACCTTGCAAAAGCTTCTCAATTTCGTGAGGTCCCATTTATTAATTGTTGTGCTCAGTGTTTGTGCTGTTGGTGTTTTATTTAGGAAGTGGTCTCCTGTGCCAATGCGTTCAAGAGTACTTCCCACTTTCTCTTCTATTAAATTTAGTGTAACTGGATTTATGTTGAGGTCTTTGATCCACTTGGATTTGAGTTTTGTGCGTGGTGACAGATATGGATCTATTTGTAATCTTTTACATATTGACATCCAGTTATGCCAGCACCATTTGTTGAAGAGGCTTTCTTTTTTCCATTGTATAGTTTTGGCTTCTTTGTCAAAAATCAGGTGTTCGTATGTGCATGGATTAATGTCAGGGTCTTCAATTGGATTCCATTGTTCTGTATGTCGGTTTTTATACCAGTACCAAGCTGTTTTTATTACTATAGCTCTATAGTAGAGCTTGAGGTCAGGGATGGTGATGCCTCCAGAGGTTGCCTTATCATATAGGATTTTTTTAGCTATCCTGGGTCTTTTGTTTTTCCATATGAAGTTGAGTATTTTTCTTTCCAAGTCTGTGAAGAATTGTGTCGGGATTTTGATGGGGATTGGATTGAATCTGTAGATTGCTTTTGGTAGGATTGCCATTTTTACTATGTTAATCCTACCTATCCATGAGCATGGGATGTCCTTCCATTTCCTGATATCCTCTTCAATTTCTTTCTTTAGAGATTTAAAGTTCTTATCAAAAAGGTCCTTCACTTGTTTAGTTAGTGTTATCCCAAGGTATTTTATATTATTTGTGGCTATTGTAAATGGTGATGTTTCTCTGACTTCTTTCTCAGCCCTTTTATCATTTGTGTATAGGAGGGCTACTGATTTTTTTGAGTTGATCTTGTATCCTGATACTTTACTGAAGGAGTTTATCAGCTGTAGGAGTTCCCTGGTTGAATTTTTGGGGTCACTTATGTATACTATCATATCATCTGCAAATAGTGAAAGTTTGACTTCTTCCTTTCCAATTTGTATCCCTTTGATCTCCTTTTGTTGTCTTATTGCTCTAGCTAGAACTTCTAGTACTATATTGAATAAATATGGGCAGAGTGCACAGCCTTGTCTTGTTCCTGAATTTAGTGGTATCGCTTTGAGTTTCTCTCCATTTAATTTGATGTTGGCTGTTGGCTTGCTGTAAATTGCCTTTATTATGTTTAGGATTGTTCCTTGTATTCCTGATCTCTCTAAGACTTTTATCATGAAGGGGTGTTGGATTTTGTCAAAGGCTTTTTCAGCATCTAATGAGATGATCATGTGGTTTTTTTCTTTCAGTTTGTTTATATGGTGTATTACATTGACAGATTTTCGTATGTTGAACCATCCTTGCATCCCTGGGATGAATCCTACTTGGTCGTGATGGATAATTTTTTTGATATATTCTTGGATTCGGTTTGCCAATATTTTGTTGAGTATTTTTGCATCAATATTCATGAGGGAGATTGGTCTGTAATTCTCTTTCTTTGTTGCATCTTTTTGTGGTTTGGGTAACAGGGTAATTGTAGCCTCATAAAAAGAGTTTGGTAGTGTTCCTTCTGTTTCTATTGTGTGGAATAATTTGAAGAGTATAGGTGTTAGTTCTTCTTTGAAAGTCCGGTAGAATTCTGCATTGAAACCGTCTGGTCCTGGGCTTTTTTTGGTTGGGAGACTTTTGATGACTGTTTCTATTTCTTTAGGGGTTATTGGTCTATTTAGGTGGTTTATCTGGTCTTGATTTAATTTTGGTATGTGGTATTTATCCAGAAAATTGTCCATTTCTTCCAGATTTTCCATTTTTGTGGAGTACAAGTTTTTGAAGTATGATCTGATGATTCTCTGGATTTCTTCATTGTCTGTTGTTATGTCTCGCTTTTCATTTCTGATTTTGTTAATTTGGATGTTCTCTCTTTGCTTTTTGGTTAATTTGGCTAGAGGTTTGTCTATCTTTTTGATTTTTTCAAAGAACCAACTCTTTGTTTCATTGATTTTTTGTATTGTTCTCTTGTTTTCTATTTCGTTGATTTCAGCCCTCAGTTTGATTATTTCCTGGCGTCTGTTTCTCCTGGGTGAGTTTGTTTCTTTTTGTTCTAGAGCTTTCAGTTGTGCTGTTAATTCATTGATATGGGATTGCTCCATCTTCTTTATGTGTGCATTTAGAGCTATGAATTTTCCTCTTAGCACTGCTTTCATAGTGTCCCATAGGTTTGGGTATGTTGTTCTTTCATTTTCATTGAATTCTAGGAAATCTTTAATTTCTTTCTTTATTTCTTCCTTGACCCATTGATGTTTCAGGTGGGTATTATTCAGTTTCCATGAGTTTGTAGGTTTTCTATAATTTTTGTTGTTGTTGAAGTCTAACTTTAGAGCATGGTGGTCCGATAAGATACAGGAGGTTATTCCAATTTTTTTGTATCTGTTGAGATTTGTTTTGTGACCAAGCATGTGGTCAATTTTTGAGAAGGTTTTATGGGGTGCTGAGAAGAAGGTATATTCTTTTGTGTTAGGGTGGAATGTTCTGTAGATATCTATTAAGTCCATTTGAGACATAACATCTGTTAGGTCTTTTATTTCTTTGTTAAGTTTCAGTCTTGTAGATCTGTCTTTTGGTGAGAGTGGTGTGTTGAAATCTCCCACTACTAATGTGTGGGGTTTGATGTGCGTTTTAAGCTTTAGTAGTGTTTCTTTTATGAATGTGGGTGCCTTTGTATTTGGGGCATAAATGTTCAGAATTGAGACTTCATCTTGGTGGATTTTTCCTGTGATAAATATGTAATGTCCATCCTGATCTCTTTTGATTGATTTTAGTTTGAAGTCTATTTTATTAGATATTAGGATTGCTACACCAGCTTGTTTCTTAGGTCCATTTGCTTGGAAAGCCTTTTCCCAGCCCTTTACTCTGAGGTAGTGTCTGTCTTTGAGGTTAAGGTGTGTTTCTTGTATGCAGCAGATGGATGGATCCTGTTTTCTTATCCATTCTGTTAGTCTGTGTCTTTTTATAGGTGAGTTGAGACCATTGATATTGATGGATATTAATGACCAGTGATTGTTATTTCCTGTTATTTTTTGTGGTCGTGTTATGTTGTCCTTCTTTGGTGTTTGTTGGTGTGGGTTTATCTATTTCCTGAGTTTTCATGGGTGAGTTTAGTTTCTTTAGGTTGGAATTTTCCTTCTAGTGCTTTCTGTAGGGCTGGGTTTGTGGATAGGTATTGATTAAATCTGGTTTTATCATGGAATATTTTGTTTACTCCGCCTATGGTGATTGAGAGTTTTGCTGGGTATAATATTCTGGGTTGGCATCCGTGGTCTCTTAGTGTCTGCATAACATTTGTCCAGGACCTTCTAGCTTTCATAGTCTCTATTGAGAAATCTGGTGTTATTCTGATGGGTTTGCCTTTATATGTTACTTGATCTTTCTCCTTTGCAGCTCTTAATATTTTTTCTTTGATCTGTATGTTTAATGTTTTGATTATTATGTGGCGAGAGGACTTTCTTTTTGGATCCAGCCTATTTGGTGTTCTGTAAGCTTCTTGTATCTTCATAGGTATTTCTTTCTTTAGGTTAGGAAAGTTTTCTTCTATGATTTTGTTGAATATATTTTCTGTGCCTTTGAGTTGGTATTCTTCTCCTTCTTCTATCCCTATTATTCTTAGGTTTGGTCTTTTCATGGTGTCCCAGATTTCTTGGACGTTTTGTGTTACGACTTTTTTGTCTTTAGTGTTTTCTTTGACTGACGAATCTATTTTCACTATTGTGTCTTCAGTGTCAGAGATTCTCTGTTCCATCTCTTGTATTCGGTTGGTTATGCTTGTTTCTGTAGTTCCTGTTCGTTTAGTCAGGATTTCTATTTCCTGCATTCCCTCAGTTTGTGTTTTCTTTGTTGTCTCAATTTCTCTTTTCAGATCTTGAAATGTTTCTTTCATCTGTTTAATTATTTTTTCTTGGCTTTCTTTGATTTCTTCCAATTTCTTGTTTGTTTTTTCTTCCATTTCTTTAAGGGAGTTTTTTATTTCCTCTTTAAGGAGGTTTTTCATTTCCTCTTTAATGGAGTTTTTCATTTCCTCTTTAAGGGAGATTTTTATTTCCTCTTTAATGGAGATTTTCATTTCCTCTTTAAGGGAATTTTTTATTTCCTCTTTAAGGGTATTTTTTATTTCCTCTTTAAGGGCCTCTATCATCTTCTTAAAGTCATTTTTAGGATTGATTTCTTCTGTTTCTTCTGCCTTGGTATGTTCAGGACTTGCAATTGTAGGGTCGGTAGGTTCTGGTGTTGTCATATAGGTCTTTATGTTGTTGCCTGTATTTTTCCGCTGGCGTCTACTCATCTTTTTCTCTGCTCAGTGCAGATGGTGTAAGACCCTAACCCTTCAGGCTTACACCTCCAAGCCTCGGAAATGAGAAACTTCAAGCCCCAGGAAATGAGAAACTAGATATCTGGTTCCCAGAGCAAGATGACCGCCCCTGTTCTCAGTCAGTGAAGTGTATACTTACGATTCTGGTGGTCTGGTTCGGTAGTTGGGTGGTGCCTTCTTCCGTGTTCTCAGGTTACGTTTTGCTCTTTCGTTGACTCCTCAGCTGATCTTGTTTCCTCAGCCTTCAGACTGTAGGATTCTGAATCCTTTCCCGGATGGATTTCAGCTGAGCGGGATGGATTTCAGCTGAGCAGGGTAGTCTCACCAGCACCTCCAAGTTGTTGGGTTTCGCAGGATCAGCAGCTGGGCCCTGGGTTGGCCTCAGGCAGAGTGTTCAGACCCGTTCTGGTTCCGTCTCACAGAGATGGCTCCTTCTCTGGGTGTTGGGATTAAAGGCGTCCCTGTTCCAAGCTCTTGATTAAGATCTTGTTTTCACTAACTCTTCGGCGGGTAATAGCTCAGTTTCTGGTCTTTATTACAACTGCGCTTCAGCCGCCGCCAGCCGCTCCGCTCGGCAAACTTCTTTTGGACGGTTAGTCCATGATCATCACAGTGGGAAGCAGACAGGCATGGTGCTGTAGCAGTAGCTGAGAACTTTACATCCTATCTGTAGGTAGAAAAGGGCAAAGGAAGTGGGTCCCTGTTCCCAATCAGCTGTTGTGCTCCAGAGGTCTCAGGATGAGGAGCAGGGGAGCAGGGTCTAGGGGAGTGAGGTGACTATTGATTTTTAAACAGTGGTTTGTGTGCTCCCTTGCTCAAAATTCTTCACTTTTGCTAAATTGATCTATATTATTTTCATTGATACCATGTATTGTATGGATAAAAGGTAATGAATTCTTTGAGAACAACACTATCAGATTCCTCTCATTTCTTATATACTGTGCTTTTGCATAAATGTCTAGGACTTTAAATGTCGTGTGCCTTGTATCTTGTCATATGTCTCGGATCAGTCATTTTATAATCTATTTGCTGTTAACTTGTACAAAAAATGGAGGTGCAAACTATGTCAAAGTCTGTGGTTAAGTTGAAAACAAGCCAGATTCTACCTTTGAGAATTTTTCATAATTATCACTTTTTTAAATACATTTTTTCATACGATGTGTTGTAATCATGGTTTTCCAGACCTCATCCTCATTCAGCTTTCCTGTAGGATGAAGGTGGCTGTGTTGTAATGACCAATGAAGAGCAAGGGACAGAGAAAACAGAATGTCAGAGTGATGAGCAAGAGAAGACAGTCTTCATACTTTCCCACACATCAAACCCTCTTACATTTTTTTCTGTAGAAAAAGAACAGGAAAAATTTGAAAAACAGCACAAAAATACAAAACACAAATGCATCAGAAAAACTATGAGGAACACATCAATGACAGAGACAGACACACCCACAAACATACATACACACACACACACACACACACACACACACACACACACACACACACTTGCACATAGATATCCAGCATGCAAGTGGTGCCAGTGCAATAATAGCATACATCTTAGGGGAATATTCAACCAACATTTGGATTAACTTACGGTCCACTCCATGAATTATAAAACATATCTGACACTCTTTTCATGATCAAACACCTGAGACTAGGCAGCCCTAGGACCTAGGGTAAAACCAAATACTACCTTTATAATGAAGGAACATAGCAATAATATAACTCCTAGGGACATTCAGGTATATATCAGTGCCTTGCACAGCCATTGTCAGACAATTTTCCTCCTGAAGCAGATGGAAACAATGTATAGACCCACAGACAAACTTTAAGCAAGGACTTGGAACACTCAGCCTTAAATGAGATGTCTCCATCAAATCACTTTTCTCAGGGCACAAAGAACCCTGTGTCAGATATGGTAGAGTGTCATAATCAGGGGGGTTATAAGACTCCAAGGAAACAAGACCTTCTAGATCAACAGGGTAGATGTACACATAAACTCACAGAGGCTAAGGTAGCATGCCCCAGATGGGGTCTTTGGCTGAAAGTGGACACATTTCTTTGCCCTGTAGCTATCTACAATTGGTAACCACTTGTAAATGAAAACCTTATTTTCTGCAAGGGAGTCTCACTCGAGAAATAAACTAGTTTTAAGATTAGGCTGCTAACCAGGGTTGGATCCAGATCCTACTGCCAGAGGGACCCTTAATTAGATCAAGTTACATAACTGTCTAGTTTATGAAGAGGGACTAGTCACGTCACATGAGGGCTTCACAGTTGTTGGTCTAAAGTTCATGAGTTCCAACTGGCTTGTTTTGATTGTCTCTGTAGGGTTCCCCATCATAATCTTGATGCCCCTTGCTCATAGAAAAATGAATAGACTGCAAATCCAGAACTGGATGGCAAAAAGAACCAAAATCAATGGCATCTTTACAGGTTGGTTTTATCATAATATCCTGTCAGAGCTCTTCATTTTTTAATCTTATAATTTATTTTATATATTAACATATATTATATATTATATAGTTCCTATGCATATATTATATGAATGAAAAAAGAAACAATACAGGAAAGAACTTGACTGGTGCTCAACATGCTGGAAGAAAAAGTTTATTATGGATATGTGTAACAGCATAGACAAAGGCAGAGAAAATGGGAGAGTCCAGATTGGACATGACCATACTGAGCCATGCGAGGAGATGTGGGAGAGAAGAGGGAAGAGGGAGGGAACCATGTGCAGCAGCCAGTGACCCACGTTTGTATACCCAGTGAGATTACATTGCAGAAGATTATCTATACTATCTTGTGAGTCTAAGGTTTTGTAACAAATTCACATACTATCTTAACTAGGGAAAAATATAACTATGACTGTCTAGTTTTCAACTCCATCAAAGACCCCAGAAGTGTGAAAAGTTATGCATCAACAGGGACATCTCACTATCTGGACAGTCAGTCACTCACAGTTCTTCTTTAATGATGGGGCATCCATCTTTTGCCCGTAGACCTAGTATATTTGACAGACGTTCCTGTGAAGCAAGGAATTCTGAAGGAAAGTCAGACTTTGTCTTGGCAAATTTCAGTATTCCCTTTTCTTTTTTTCTTTTTTTATTTTACAATACCATTCAGTTCTACATATTAGCCACGGATTACCTTGTTCTCCCCTCTCCCGCCCCCCTCCACTTCCCTCAAGCCCACCCCCCATTCTCACCTTCTCCAGGGAAAAGCCTCCCCCGAGGACTGAGATTAACCTGGTAGACTCAGTCCAGGCAGGGCCAGTCCCCTCCTCCCAGGCCCAGCCAAGCGACCCTGCATAAGCCCCAGGTTTCAAACAGCCAACTCATGCAATGAGCACAGGACCCGGTCCCACTGCCTGGATGCCTCCCAAACAGTTCAAGCTAATCAACTGTCTCACCCATTCAGAGGGCCTAATCCAGTTGGGGGCCCCTCAACCATTGGTTCATAGTTCATGTGTTTCCATTCATTTGGCTATTTGTCCCTGTGCTTTATCCAACCTTGGTCTCAACAATTCTCACTCATATAGACCCTCCTCTTTCTCACTAATTGGACTCCTGGAGCTCTGCCCCGGGCCTAGCTGTGGATCTCTGCTTCCAGATCCCTCAGTCATTGGATGGGGTTTCTAGCATGACAATTAGGATGTTTGTCCATCCCATCACCAGAGTGGGTCAGTTCGCGCTGTCTCTTGACCATTGCCAGCAGTCTATTGTGGGGGTATCTTTGTGGATTTCTGTGGGCCTCTCTAGTACTTTGCTTCTTCCTATTCTCATATGGTCTTCATTTATCATGGTCACCTATTCCTTGTTCTCCCTCTCTGTTCTTGATCCGCTGGGGTCTCCTGCTCCCCCAAGCTCTCTTTCCCTCGACCCTTGCCCTTCATTTCCCCCACCAGGCTGTTCATGAAGATCTCATCCATTTCTCCATCATTGGGTGATCCCCGTGTCTTTCTTGGGGTCCTGTTTTCCAGGGAGCCTCCCTGGTGATATGAGTAGCAGTCCAGTCATCCTTGTTCCACATCTAGTATTCTCCTATGAGTGAGTACATACCATGTTTGTCTTTCTGAGTCTGGGTTACCTCACTCAGGATGATTTTTTCTAGATCCCTCCATTTGCCTGCAAACCTCATGATGTCATTGTTTTTCTCTGCTGAGTAGTATTCCATTGTGTATATGTACCACATTTTATTTATCCATTCTTCAGTTGAAGGGCATCTAGGTTTTTTCCAGGTTCTGGCTATTACAAACAATGCTGATATGAACATAGCTAAGCAAGTGCTCTTGTGGTATGATTGAACATTCCTTGGGTATATGCCCAAGAGTGGTATAGCTGGATCTTGGGGGAGATTGATTCCCAATTTTCTAAGAAAGCACCATATTGATTTCCAAATTGGCTGTACAAGTTTGCATTCCCACCAGCAATGGAGGAGAGTTCCCCTAGTTCCACATCCTCTCCAGCATAAGCTGTCTTCAGTGTTTTTGATCTTAGCCATTCTGACAGGTGTAAGGTGGTATCTCAGAGTTGTTTTGATTTGCATTTCCCTGATAATTAGGGATGTTGAGCAATTCCTGAAATGTCTTTCAGCCATTTGAGTTTCCTCTGCTGAGAATTCTCTGTTTAGTTCTATAGCCCATTTCTTAATTGCCCCTTTGGGCATTTTGATGTCTAATTTCTGGAGTTTCTTATTTATTCTGGATATCAGTCCTCTGTCAGATGTGGGGTTGGTGAAGACCTTTTCCCATTCTGTAGGTTGTTGTTTTGCCTTGTTGACCGTATCCTTTGCTCTACAAAAGCTTCTCAGTTTCAAGAGGTCCCATTGATTGATTGTTTCTCTCAGTGTCTGTGCTACTGGTGCTATATTTAGGAAGTGATCACCTATGCCAATGCATTCAAGACTACTTCCTACTTTCTCTTCGAGCAGGTTCAGAGTAACTGGATTTATGTTGAGGTCTTTGATCTACTTGGACTTAAATTTTGTGCACCGTGATAGATGTGGATCTATTTGCAGCCGTCTACATGTTGATATCCAGTTATGCCAGCACCATTTGTTGAAGATGCTTTCTTTTTTCCATTGTACACTTTTGGCTTCTTTGTCAAAAATTATATGTTCATAGGTGTGCAAATTAATGTCAGGGTCTTCAATTCGATTCCATTGGTCCACATGTCAGTTTTTATGCCACTACCAAGCTGTTTTTATTACTGAAGCTCTATAGTGGAGCTTGAAGTCAGGGATCGTGATGCCTCCAGAGATTGTTTTATTGTACAGGACTCTTTTGGCTATCCTGGGTTTTTTGTTTTTCCATATGAAGTTGAGTATTATTCTTTCCAGGTCTGTGAAGAATTGTGTTGGTATTTTGATGGGGATTGCATTGAATCTGTAGATTGCTTTTGATAAAATTGCCATTTTTGCTATGTTAATCCTATCTATCCATGAGCATGGGAGATCTTTCCATTTTATGACATCTTCTTCAATTTCTTTTTTCAGGGACTTGAAGTTCTTGTCATATAGGTCCTTCACTTGCTTGGTTATTGTTACCCCAAGGTATTATATGTCATTTGTGGCTATTGTAAAGGGTGATGTATCTCTGATTTCCTTCTCAGCTTCTTTGTCAATTGTATATAGGAGGGCTACTGTTTTTTTTTTGAGTTGATCTTATATCCTGCTATGTTTCTGAAGGTGTTTATAAGCTGTATCAGTTCCTTGGTTGAATCTTTGGGGTCACTCAAGTATACTATCATGTCATCTGCAAATAGGGAAAGCTTGACTTCTTCCTTTCCCATTTGTATCCCCTTAATCTCCTTATGCTGTCTTATTGCTCTGGCTAGAACTTCAAGTACTATATTGAATAAGTATGGGGAGAGCGGACAGCCTTGCCTCGTTCCTGATTTTAGTGGAATTGCTTTGAGTTTCTCTCCATTTAGTTTGATGTTGGCTGTTGGCTTGCTGTAAATTGCCTTTATTATGTTGAGGTATGTTCCCTGTATTCCTGATCGCTCCAAGACCTTTATCATGAAGGGGTGTTGGATTTTGTCAAATGCCTTTTCTGCATCTAGTGAGATGATCATGTGGTTTTTTTCTTTCAGTTTGTTTATATGGTGTATTACATTGACGGACTTTCGTATGTTGAACCATCCTTGCATCCCTGGGATGAAGCCT
>CABHPP010144849.1:0-46442 GCA_902168425.1 Peromyscus attwateri | reverse complement strand
ATCCCTCCTTCCTTCATCTACCCCTTCGAACTTCCTCGGGAAAACTGCCGTCACAAACATGCACAATCCTAATGGAGCCTTATACCTACTGCTGTTCTTAAAGGAGTATGCCCTTGATTCCATTGTTATGCTGTAGTCAGAAGGTTTCTCTGGTCCTGCCTAGTCCCATGGTCCTGCAGCTGCTTATAAAATAATCACTTAGAGGTTTAATATTATTTACAAACTGTGTGGTCTATGGCAGGCCTCTTGCTAGCTAGTTCTTACATCTTAAATTAACCAATTTCTATTAATCTATGTTTTGCCACATGGCTGTGGCATTACTAGTAGGTCTGCTGGCATCTTGCTTCTCCTTTGGCGATGATTGGCGTTTCTCCAGACTCTGCCTTTCTCTTTCCTGTCTCTCTCCTTGTATTTCCTGCCTGCCTCTAAGCTGCCTTGCCATAGGCCAAAGCAGCTTATTTATTAACCAATGGGAACAACATATATTCACAGCATACAGAAAGACATCCCCCAGCATTATGCATTACTCATGTTAAGGGCCCTACCCTTCTCAGTAAGCATTCACCCATTCTAGGACAATTTTAAGACCTGGCATAGCCCTAACTCTTGAGGTAAACATTCTGCATGGTTCAGGGACAGAGTGTCATAACTAATAGCGCCCTTTCTACAGGAAGAGGTTTTTATTTAGATAATAAGCTAGATGGTCCCTTTAGCTGTAGATCCTCATTTGCCTTCAGTGCACACAAACAAACTAAGAAGGCTAATTTTTTTTTTTTTTGAGACAGGGTTTCTCTGTGTAGCTTTGCGCCTTTCCTGGAACTCACTTGGTAGCCCAGGCTGGCCTCGAACTCACGGAGATCCACCTGACTCTGCCTCCCGAGTGCTGGGATTAAAGGCGTGTGCCACCACCGCCTGCAAGAAGGCTAATTGAGGCTAGAAGACAGAACCCTGCATCTCGACACTGACTTTCCTTGCTATTCTTGAGAAAGCTGATTAACTGGGGGCATTGGAGCATAAACTGGAATGGAATGAGTTAAGTATGAATGAACTGGGGAAAAGATGGTGCAAGGGGCAGGGCTTTCCACATGCCATCAAGGCACTTCAGTCTGTACAATTTCAAAATAAATCCACCCATTTCCACATCGTTCTGTCTCAGCATCGACTCAGAACTTTGTGTTGGCTGTTGAATCTCCCCCTTCCCTCCAGTAATCCCATCAATATCTGCCCAGGCTCAGCAGCGCCCTCTAGAGAATTCTTCTCCATATTTTTCCCCCATGAGCAGTTAGTTCTCTTTTTTTTCCTCTGTTCAAACTATATCACGAGATCTGAATCAAAGATTCTTACTGGCGTACTTTGGCTTGGATTATCATTGCAGTTATTTCCTTCTTGTTTATTTTTCTTTGCTAAAGATAGGACTCAGGGTCTCATGCACACTGGGCAAGAACCCCACTTACGACTTTATCCTCAGACCCATTATTACAAATTCATTTTTCCTGCCGAGAGAGAGAGAGAGAGAGAGAGAGAGAGAGAGAGAGAGAGAGAGAGAGAGAGAGAGAGAGAGAGAGAGAGAGAGAGAGAATCAGATTTTAAACTGAATGCTCTATTGCTATCGTTACTTGAGGGCTCTCTCCCAAAGTCTAGCTAGACTTGCAGAACTGGTCCCTGGGGAGCAGTGTTGAAGGTATCTTGGCACTTTAGGAGGTGAGACCTCATAGGGGTCCTTTGGTTTGGGGAGTTTTGCCTTGGAAGGGCACTATTGGGTCTCAGTCTGTAACTTTTCTGTGCATTTGGACTGTCACTATGATGTGTACTATCTTCTCCTCCACATGCTCCGCCGATCCCAGCCATTATCCCTACCAAAGCAACTGAGCAAGGAGGCTTCCTAGGCCCCGTCACAGGCCCTCCAGCTTCAGCCTTCTTTCTCCCAGAAATCAGGCTACTTCCTCCTACAATTCTCTCCAGAGAGCAGATAAGAAAGCCATGGTGCTGCCGTGCTCAAGGGGCTGAGTTCTTTCCCTCACACCACCGTAGCAGCAAGCAAAGCCTGCCCTCTCTCCCTGCTGCCCAAACCCACGGCAACTTTGCATTATAACGCTAGTCTAGTTCCCACCTCTGTCTGACTCATGGCATCCAGGTTACATTCTATGGAGCTGTTTAGCCCCCAACGCAGAGCCCATAAGAGCCAGAACCCCCGGGTATTCCTCTGACACTAACGGATCTATCTCTCCCTTCTTGACCTTAGTGTGTTATCTGTGGAGTGATAACTGTAACTGCCCTGATCCTTCAGAACTGAAGGGAATTGAAGGTTCTTACCTGAATCAATGCCCATCGGGCTATTGCTGACATCTCTTTACTAATGAAGCTCTTCCTCAGACCTGAAGCCTTGCCCTCCCTCTTCAGACTGTGATGCTGTAACTCACAGACTATTCTGTGACAAGCAATTTAATTTCAGCCTTCTTGTCTGTACACCTGTTTCCTATCTTCAAGTTATAACATCCCGATCTTGCATTGGCGCCTCCATTAAAGTGTTCTAAATCTTTCTGTCTTTGTAAGTTTGTGGTCGCAGGCATTTGGTTATAATAGCTTGTACTTGAATAAACAGCCTTAATATACCTTTATATTCCATCAGTCATATGGAAAGTGGAAATACCTTACTTTGCATTGTCAAAACATTGAGTGCAATTTATCTCAATATTAATAAAACTTGCCGAATGTCAATATAGAACTCATACTCTGTATATTTTGTTGGCTAAAAGGGAAACTCCTGTCTTCGCTTCCACACCGGAGAGCTCATGTGTCCATTTCTACAACCCATGGGAAAGTGTGAACTCACTTGAACTTTATCTCAGATAAACTCTCATTCGCTTCAGCGTTTTATTCCTTGTTTCCCTCAGCCTATGTATCCACAGACTACCAAGATAATGACAGGAATTCTTCTCATCTCAGTTCAGGAAACAACATTCTAAATTACATTTGACATTTTTTTGCCGACCACTTAGCAACACAATAAAAATACACACAAATTCATAATGTAGCATTTAAATGTTTTTCTGTTGAGAATTTAAATGCCAAATAATGTCCTATGGTTGTTTTTGTTTTTGTAGATTATTTCATTCTAATTATAAATTAGCCTACTGGTTTAGGTATTGTTTGAATTCTTATTTTACAGACAGAAATCCTACCAAACATTATATTTAATGAATTTGCTACTATGTCTAGCCAATTTTCTTTTCAATAAAGTCTTTAGTTAAGAAGTTTGGGGTGGCTGTTGGCTGATGCATAAATATCACGTCCAAAGAAATAAATTATAAGTGCACACCTTGCTCAGTGTGAACACAGTGAATTTAACCAAAACAAATATGCATTTATTAAACTCAAAATTTTAGGCCTTGGGCTGGCAGGTAAGAAAGGACAAATCTATACAATTAAGAAATGTGTGAGAAAGCACCTTGTATGTGGAAAGAAACTTATTTATAAAATCAGCCCACCAGAACCAGCTTTTCAAAGGAGTCATTCCCATTCTCAAGCCCCTGGTCTATAGGCACCTGACTCAAGGAAAAGGCTTTTCCCTCAGCAATAGGCCCCTTCTGTTTTTCCTGCTTGGAGACTGAAACGCTATTTATTTATCTGCTTTTTGGTAGGACTGACCATAAACAGCTCTCTAGTCTTTACATAGGACTTTACTTTCTCCGTTCAGAAACCTTTTCCCAAGCACCTACAATCCTCAAAGTATTGTTAGGTATCCCTTAGAAAACAGCAAGAGAGACAGAAACAGCACTCACTCTAATTTTCCCAAAGCACGCTGCCTAGTGTGTGCTTTGGTGGGCTACAATTAAGTGGAAAAACATCTGCTATAAATCACTGAAGTTATTTATTCAAATCTCCAGCAGCAAGGTGGCACACCTCCACTGATTGATTATGCAGGGTCCCCCCTTGCCGCTCATGTTCCTGTGGAGTCTCATTAGGACCTTCCTACTAAAAATATCTGATCCAGCTAAATTTTGGAAAAGGAAACTATTATTCGAGGAATTCATTTTCAGCAGCTGAATGCCTCAGGAAGTTAGCAATGCCCTGTGGAGCTTTATGCCTCTGGTCCTCTCATTTAAAACCAGCAGAGGTTGGAACAGTTCTTAGTTATTAAGATCTAATGGCTGTTTTGTGACTTCTGAAGTGCTTTGGACTCCTCCTTCGAAGTCCCAAGAAATGGAAAGATACTTATTTGAATTTAATTAACTCAGAGGAGATTTGGCCCAAAGGATAACAAGTGAAAGCACTTGGTACTGAATGTTCCTACATCTCCCCTAAAACTTTATGATTTATTTGTTGGACTAATAATTACCGGGAGTATATGGAAAAAGTCCCATCTAAGAAGTGAAGCCCAGAGCAGGAAATATCTGTCGCCACTGCTCTCCCTCTGTGTTCTGGTCCTGTTCTCACCTTTTTCTGTATTCCTCCTTTGCAGTAATCCCCACACAGAAAAAGCCTCTGGCCCAGATAAAGGCCCCATTAAACACACAGAGCAGGAAATGTCAACAAAGGAAATCTCCAGTCCTTACTTCCCCTTTGGGTCAACCTCGCATCTATCTTTCCTTCCTAACAGTGTGTGTAGAACTCTGTAATTTAAAAAGCTATTCCCATGCTAGGAGCCTTTTCCTTTCTTTTTCCATACAAGGTCTTGCTATATATCTCTGACAACACTGCAACTCATTTTGTAGCCCAAGCTGACCCTGAAGCCCTGGTCAATCATACGCTTCAGCCTCCTGAGTGCTAGGATTGAAGGTATGTACCGCAACACCTACTGTCTTGAACTGAGTCTCCCTATCATTTCCTTATTGCCACCCACATTGACATCTAAACTGAACAACAGCACAATGTGCACACACTGGGACTATGTAGATGCTACAGATCATGCACAAGATGTCACACACATGTAGATTTGTTTATTCATGAGTATTTGTTGCGGATGTGCTATGTCAAGTGTGATGCTAGGTCAAGCAAGGCAGCTATGACCTCTAAAAGAGCTTTTCAATCAATGCAGAAGGCATTTGTTCGCCTGCTTGACTAGCACATATCATATTGTATAGAACATGTAATGAAGGAAACATGGGAGGCTCTAAAATAAAGAAGGAATCATGCTGAAAAAAAAAAGAATGCAAACTACCTTGACAAAAGAATAACAACTGGACTACAAAAGGGAAGGTATGTCTTCACCGAGAATTTGGAGGCAGAATCAGCAGGAGATGGTGTACAGAGCAAGTGAAGTTATTTCCACGTTGGCCCGTTTTGAGGAAAGTTGCTGCCTCTCCTGAAAGGAAGCTGAAGATGGAGACATGAAACAGGTGGAAGGAAGCTTTAATGGAAGACAAGAATCATGGTGAGGGGATAAAAGGACAACAAAAGCATTCAGTTTGCTTAAAGACACACGGACTTTGAGATGGCATAAGCATTGTGTATTTTAAATTCAAATGAGCCTGAGAGCATCTCTAACTGCAATGAAGAACAGAGCCCCTGTCATCCTTCCTCGGTGTACATTTTAGATATGTGCTTTTTATTCAAGCTCTTATTCCCCAAAGACTTTGGCAGCTTACAAGGCCATAGAGAGTAAAACACGGTAAAGTAGAAATGAAGCTATTGGGTGGACATGTCCTGCTTATGGACATTCGCTGCAAATGTAATGGTTTTTAGTTTCTGTTACATATATTCCTAGAATTCCTGGACCTCTCTTTCCATCAAAAGTTTGTATATTTTACTCTTCTGAGCTAATTTAGACTCTAAAAGAAGATTATTTTCCTCTTCAAATAGTGTGGGGTCTTTCCACCGTACCCCCACCCACCCCACCCCATTTTCAAACAAAGAATCCTAGTCAGAGTAGTTTAAGTTCCTTGCTAGTGAGGTGTTACAAGACACAGAACCTCAGTCTCTCACCAGTGAAGCTGAAAAAAATGTGAGACAAAATCTGAACCTGTTTGCTGGCTACCCCGTGGAAATTTCTGTGCTTTACCACAGAGCTGCTCATTAGCTGGCTGTCTCTTGCCTTGGCTGGAACTGGCTGGAGTCTCAGAAGATATAAAGTCAGGCTCTGAGGGCAGAAACTACAACATTGTTCACAAAATGGAAAGACAGGAAGCAGAGTGGGGTGTCAAGGTACAACCTCAGGGAAGACAGATATGACAACTCTCCCCCTGCACACTTTCTGTTTCTAATAACAGCCTTCACTTTTATTTTTTAATACAGAATCTAACTATGTAGCCCGAGTTGGCCTGGAATTGACAAAGATCCACCTACCTCTGCCTCCTGAATGTTGGTCTTAAGGGCTTATGCCATGAAGCCCAGCTCTTGTTAAAGACTTTACTGAAAAAAATCCAAGACTAGGAAAAGTCTACGGGTATGAAACAAGTAACTTTGCACTCTTCACTTGATGATGATCTAAAGGTGATCGAGGTACAGGCGGAATCTAGCACTAGTTGGAAGAGGGCAATTCCAGACGAAGAAGCCTATTGAACTCTACCTCAGGTGTGACAATGGAGATTGAAAGGCAGACAAGGCAAATAAGCACAGAGGCACGTTCAGAGTAGATGAAGTACCTCACCATGCTGGGCAGTACTTATTTGCCATGAACCTGTTAAAACCCTGATGTTTTTTTTTTTCATTTTCAAAAAAGAGGAAACTAAAACTTCCTTCTGTTTGTTTTATAATCATCTCTTCTCTCTCTTTTTTTTTAAATCATATACATTCTTTGTATGAGAGATGATTAAATATATCACTTAAGTATATTTGAATGTATAATTTAACCATAGCTTGTTTCACCCATATACTTTAACAGGTACTTGATCTAGAGAAACTGTCATCAACCAAAACGTCTGAACTTGAATGTGGAGGCTGTAAATGGATAGGAAGCCATAACTGGACAGCAGTTTATGCTTCTCTTCCTTAGGCAGGAAGTTAGCACACTTTAGACATGTAATTAAAGCAGAATTAAATGTGGTGGAGACAGTTTTGAAACTGTTTTGTTAGAAAACAAGAGTAGCTATGCATTGGGAAGAGATAAATAGACTATTGTGAACATCTGTTGTTTTCTCTCATTTTGTCAGTCTATTTAAACTGAGAATTACTTTAGTAACAAATGCTGTAGCCAATGGTTTACAACAGCAAAAGCCTGCTTCTTATATCATTTTTTTTTCTTATCTTGTTTCAGAAGGCATGGCAATACATGGCCAGATTCTTAAAGTGCCCACCTAGAAATGAAACTTGTGTCTCCTCTAACATGGCATTTTCTGAAGCAAGGCATGTGTCAATGTAGTCCTGGGAGGGAAAGCAGCTCAGAGAAGGATGTGCATTTTTTTCTAGTAATAATCATACGATTTTCCCTTCAAGAACAATCCCTAGCCAGCTTCCAGCCAAAATTAATTTCACAGAGTTGGCATGGGTTCAGAGAAATGAAGAGCACTGCGTTTAGCTAACTAGAACCTTCTACACTGCTGGCCAGAGCAAGAGCAATGACATTAAGTTCCTGAAAGGAAAAGATTGTTTATCTGTTGGACTTGTTAAAAAGATATCCACTAATCCAGAAGTTCCAAGGACAACTGATGAGAGAGAGAGAGAGCTTGCCTAAAGATGAGGCCATGGTAGAGATGAACAATACAAGAGATTGAGCAAGGAGGGTGAAGCCTGATGTCATCATTTGAGTCCTTGTATCTGATTATGCCAACAAAAGAATTAAACCTGGATTTCCAATCTCTTTGTGTCTGTATTTTTCTTTCACCAAATCAGTCTCAGCTGCAATTACTTGTACACAGAGTCTTTACTTGTAAAGGAGGAAAAGCTAATCCCTAAGATAACCATGCAAATAGCTCATACTTTGCTAAAGTTGAACAACGAGTATGGTTGCAAGCCCCACAGCTATCAACTCAATCAACTCCAACTTAAAAAAATATAATTACAATATTATTGATATGTTCTATCTCTACTACAGAACATAGTCAAATAGAAATATGCACACTCCACATCCCCACATCCCCCAAATCAAGGTCTCCCATGGGGAGTCAGCAGAGCCCAGCACACTGAGCCGAGGCGGGTCCAAGCCCCTTCCCACTGTACCAATGCTGTGCAAGGCATCACACCACAGGCACCATGGAGGAGGGGGGAATCTGTGGGTGGTATGTGGAGTGAGTAGAAAATGTCTTAGTAAAGAGAAATGGAAAAAAAAGAAAAAAAAAAGAAAACTATACAGTATAAGTAGCACATAGTCAGCAACTTATAGAAGTAAAATGCTATGTATCCATGCAATTGAATATTAACCTATCAAAAGAAAACAAATACATCTATATTATATAAAATGCATTAATCTTAAAATACATTTTAGAAAATAAAATGTCAAAATAAAAAAACAACAAACAAACAAACAAAAAAAGACACACACACACTCATGAAAATCATCGAAACTTGGTAACTTTACATGACCCAGCCAACACAATCTACAGTACCAACATAAAGTGAAAAGAGGCTGCTTGCTCAGCAATCAAAGCATTTCTAAAAATAAACTTCTACCATGGGCTATCAATGAGCTCATGAATCTGTGACTTAGACTACCAACACTGACATCAGTAGGGATGAGTGACAGGTGGCAGTCTTAGGTCTCACTCATAACTACTAAACCAGAATGTGTCCTTTACTTTCAACAAGATCTCCAAGTGCTTTATCTTCATTACTTTGCATTAAAATTAAAGTTATCCATGTACCTCTGTACTATAGAATCATCAAGACTACCTTTACAAGTGTATTAAATATTCATAAGAACACACAACATTTCTTATTATAAGTTAATGACAATGTCAATTATCCTGTGTGTGTGTGTGTATGTGTGTGTGTGTGTGTGTGTGTGTGTGTGTGTGTGTGCGCGCGTGTGTGTGTTAAAATAACTTTCTGTACTTTCACTTTTTAAACTAAAGAAATCACTTTAAAGCTTCTCCTAGGATTCAAATTTTCCTGCATCACTGCCCTTGCACTTTGGGGCTATTATGAAGCAAAACAAGGTTTACTTGAAAACAAACATGAGTATGTTGAAAGTTGATTGTAGCTGGAGAATTTCTCTCCAGCTCCCGCCAAGTCCTGCCAGTCCCAGAGCCCACTTATAAAATAAACACACAGACTCTTACATTATTTAAACTGCTTGGCCATTAGCTCAAGCCTATCATTGTCTAGCTCTTACTCTTATATTTAGCCCATTTTTATTAATCTATACTTTGCCACGTGGCTCGTGGCTTATCGGTTCCTTACATCTTCCTTGTCCTGGCGGTGGCTCCAGGCAGTCTCTCCCTCTGCCTTCCTGTTCCCCCAATTCTCCTCTCTGTTAGTCCCTCCTATACTTCCTGTCTGGCTACTGGCCAATCAGTGTTTTATTTATATAGAGCGATATCCACAGCAATTGATCCAAAGTATCCAATGGATACAAAGACCTGATTCCCATCCCAGGTGGAATAGCAGTAATTAAATCACACTACTCAAAGTGAATCATTGTTTAATATTTACAAATTATCTACATTCGTGTTAGCTTTTTATTGCTCTAATAAACACCATGACCAAAAGCATCCAGGGGGAGGAAAAAATTTATTTGGCTTACATGTTATAGTCCATTTGGGAGGCCAAGGCAGGAACTTTCGTCAGGAACCTGAAGCAGGAATTGAAAGAGAGACAGTTAGAAATCTTGCTAACTATCTTTCTTCCTCTGAATAGCTCATAGTTTAGATAACCTGCCCAGGGATTTCATTGCTCACAGTTGGCTGAGCCTTCTTATCTCAGTCAGCGATGAAGAAAATGCCTCAGACACACAGTCAGAGACCATCCCAATAGAATCAGTTCTTCAGTTGATGGTCTCTTTTCCCAGGTGTTTCAAGTTCACAACTAAATCTAATGATAACAGTTTTTTTTTTCCTGCAATTTTCCAGTTCTTGGTTTTGAATCATAATTTACCATGAATAAATTCACAAAAAGAAACCCTATGATTGGGGAAAATTAACATATAGTTATGTTCTCAAACATCAAGGTACTAATAAAACCAACTGTATAATAAACCCATATTCTCAACATGAAATATAACATGAATATTTCAGAGCTGCATGCACTCAAAATAGGGAGTATTGTATGACCTAGTCTACTCTCTAGTTCAAATCTACTGAAATTTCTGCTATGGTTGGCTTTATCTGGTGTTGGTTGTCAATTCGTAGTTAAAAGGAATGGGTTCTCTGTCTCCTGAAGATCACTGTGATCCCAAGGGCTACCATTCAAGTTCAAGCCCCAGTTCAAAGCATAGACTTAGTGTGGCAGGACTGGGTATGGAAAGGACTAGACTGGGCTTGACTTGGCACTTCATACTTCCACAGAGCAGACCCCCCAGCTTTCCACAGCCCAGCTTCTGCCCTTCCTCCTCCTTCATGTTCCTATCCTCTCTCCACTACCACTGGCCCTCCCCAAAGAAGAACTCTTTCACCTATTAAAAAACGAAGTCTGGGTAGCAGACACAATAAACTTCACGTTCTTTTCCAATTCATTTGCCAGTGGGGTAAATACACCTCTCTTTTAATATCAAGAAAACTGTTGGACTAGGATATAAGCCTGCTAAAAGAGGGACAGGTGACTTAATGAGAGATGAGTACTTAAGGCTTGAGGTGCACATTAACCATCCTCCTAAGCCCCGGTGTGCCAGATTATACGGCACGAATGTCACTCCTTACCATTAATTAGAAGGTGGGTTATGCAGCTAACCCATGGAGAGTGGTATAGGAGAGCTCAACTAACCCGCTTCATATGGAGCGCTGAGGCACCAGGCACCAAATAGAAGTGTGAAGCATCTGGTGAGAATCATTTAAAAATAATTAGATTTTTTAAAGTCTTCCCGCTTCAGCTCCTGGGATGTCTTTGCAGTTGCTGAGATCTTTAAATACAGGCTTAAGCTCCTTATTAGTGAAGGTTATGTTTAGGTATATTTTATCCGGTATAAGTAAACATGCTGAGCTCTTTCATTCGAAACCAGAAAAAAAACTAATATTTCTTTGCTGCTGCTGCTGCTTCTGACTTTTGTTATAGAATTAGCCTTAAATGCACTGTCACTGAGAAAGAAGATAACACCAGAGAAGCATTTTATTTTCATTAGAATTTATTTTGTTACTTTAGTGGAAGTAAATAACAGAATGAATGGAATATGCCATTTTATTTTTTCTCAACATTAATATGAATATTTGGACATATACTTAGACTTTTCTAACAAATCAAAGACAGGACCAGGTATCAAGGGGGTGACAGACTTCCTCCCAGTCCATTTGTATCCCTGCTCTTTCTGCTCTTCTAAGGTTGGGTCTGGGATGATGCTGGGATGAAGGCACCCCAAGGGCACATGTAGATGGCATGGTTTCAAAGATGAACCATGGAGTATTATTAAGTCAATGTTCTTAAAATTCATAAAGTATAACCTTGTCTTTGCTTGTAATAGTGCAAAAATTTTCTGTGTGATTAGTTCTAGCCAACAGTTTTTCTAGACACTATGAATTCATATATTTGAGAAGGACTCTATAAAGCTTTATCCATAGCTTTTATTATTACTAATTTAACTTGTTTTTTGACATCTCCAAACATGTATAAGATGCATTCTAATTACCCCCACCTTTTAACCCTGCCTTCTCCTGCTTTTCCCTACAAAAACAAAAAACAAAAAACAAAAACAAACAAACAAAAAAACCCTTTCTGTTTGTCTTTTTGTTTTGTTCTGTGACTCACTGAGTTTAACCAAGGTAGGATGCATGACCATGGCATTTAAACTATCCACTGGAGTCTGGAGTACTCACCAGTGGCTTCCCAACTGTAAACAATGAATCCCTCTCTCCCAGAATCTTTCAGTAGCTGATAGTTTAGCAGGAAGGGCCCCATAAGCCCTGCCTCTATCCACATCTAATCGTTGACAGGGCCAGCCTGGCACAGACCCAGTGCAGATAACTGCAGCTGCCGTGAGTTCAAGATAACAATGAATATGTCATGCTTAGAAAGGAGGGCGTTTCACAGCCTTTCCTCCTATCTCCTGGTGATTGTATTCTTTCCCTGTCCTCTTCCATGATATTCCCTGAGCCTTCAAGGGGTGATTAGTCATGTTCAGGTAAGCACTCAATCATTTACTCCTTATTCTCAGCAGCCAGGAGTCTCTGCCTTTACCTCTGTTCACCTGGGTCTCTACTGACCACGTTCTCACTCCTGCACCTAGGCACACTACCTATATTTTACCTAAATAAAATTGTCATTTTATAAGGTCACTGGGAAAAGTAAAAGACTCGTGGTGATTAAAGAGGATAAAGAACGTACTGAGCCCAGCAGGTGGATCTCTGTGAGTTCGAGGCCAGCCTGGTCTACAAAGCGAGTTCCAGGAAAGGCACCAGAGCTACACAGAGAAACCTTGTCTTGAAAAAAACAACCCCCCCCCCCCAAAAAAAGAACGTACTGAATAGGAGAGAAACATATAAGAAACACTCATCATGTTTTAGAAATTAAATATATATACATATATATATGTAACATTAACGTGTTCTTCTTTCTTCCTTCTCTGTGAGTTTATTTCTTTTCACAATCCCTTAGAGGACTGATAAAGCAATCTAAAATTCTAAATTGGAACTGTTCAAATCAAGGTTT
This sequence comes from Peromyscus attwateri, assembly GCA_902168425.1. Lineage (NCBI taxonomy): Eukaryota > Metazoa > Chordata > Mammalia > Rodentia > Cricetidae > Peromyscus > Peromyscus attwateri. The sequence continues at coordinate 33,773 of CABHPP010144849.1, read as the reverse complement.
TAATTCTACAATTAAGACCTATCTTAGAATTTAAGGACATCATTTTGATAGGATCAATATAGTCAAAGAATAAACATAAGTATTTCTCTAGTCATCAAATTTTCGTATTAAAATGCTGTGTCCTTTAAAAAAAAAAGATGCTCTCATCATCTGCTCAGCAGTTTTTAAGCACTTCCTGGATGTCTCAGTTCTGGTAGGAATATTTGTTTTCTTGCCTCACTTGCATTTTATGTCTTCCTTTTGCGGTGTAAAAAGTAAACTGAGGTGTGCTACAATTCTAAAGAGATTATTTGAGTAATCAGCAACTCTTAAACTGAGAAACTCCAAACCAGAAGCTGAACTCTTCCAGAAGTTGGGGAAGGGAGATTTTTGTAAGCTGAATGCGGAAGCCAAGCAAGAAAACGTTTGATTGACTATACAGTTTGTCTCACTTGGTCTACCCCTCTGGGAAGTTTCTAGTTATGTAATTATAACTCAGTTGACTGCTTCAAATTGGTTGAGTATAAGCTTTGTTTTTCTTTAATATAGGTCCTGACATCATATAACTCAAGCTAAATTTTGCTTATGTTTGCAAATTAAGCAAAGTTAAGATTGCTTATAAGGCCTTGCTAGCTACATAGGGGTTCAGGCCTGGTCTGTATTTTAATTTACTTTAACAAGCATTCCTTTTGGTTTAAAGGAAGACTGTCCTGGGGCGAAAGGTTCTACTGGGAAGGCAATGATGACAGCATTGCATGAGTTTTCCAGATGGAGTCTCTCAAAAATCTCTGGAAGCCACAGGTGAAAGAAACTGGAACATAAAATGCGGCCAAGGGGAGAGGTAGAGGTTTGAACGTAGGCCCGCTGCAGTGGTGGTGTATCTCTACCAAGAACCTCTCTAAAGCAAAGGATTGCTGCAGACCCACCTTACTTCCTCAGTGTAGCACAGCCTGTCAACTCTCAAGGAATTCTATGAATTTAACCATTGAATCCCTATCTACTGAAACCTCTATGAAAATACCTGACAGCTGGGGGAACCTGCGTGGGACTGAACTAGGCCCTCTGAATGTGGGTGACAATGGTGTGGCTTGGGCAGTTTGTGGGGCTCCTGGCAGTGGGACCAGGATTTATCCCTAGTGCCTGAACTGGCTTTTCGGAGCCTATTCCCTATGGAGGGATGACTGGCTCAGCTTCCATACAGCGGGGAGGGGCTTGGTCCTGCTTCAACTTAATATGCCAGATTTTGTTGACTCCCCATGGGAGGCCTTACCTTCTATGAGGAGTGGATGGAGGATGAGGGGGGTGGAAGGTGAGAGGTGAGCAGAAGAAGGGGAGGGAGGAGGAACTTTGTTTGGTATGTAAAATGGAAAAAAAAACTATCAAATAAAAAAGATAATGAAAAAAAAACCTCCATAACAATATTCCTTTCCTCTTTGCAAAATGATCTTTCAGACCCAAATATAATATGCCATTCTTATTCTTCAAGATTCATTTCAGGATTTACTGTGTGGAATCATTTTGAATCTACTAAGAATAAGAGGCTTTCTTCTTTTAGCTACTTTAGGATCCTGTACAAATTATGTTAAGTGGATGTCACAGTGTGTTGTAATGATCCGGACCTAAACTCATTTCTTCTACTAAGCTGGCAGTTCATGGAGGGTTGGACATCTTATTTGGCGTTATACGCTTAGACTTAAGCTCAATAAATATTAGCAAATGATTTTTTGTTGAAGAAATGTGTGGATAATCTATGCTTGAGCAGGAAGACACTGACAGATGCCAAAAGAACATTATTTCCCCTGCTAGAAGTTATGATCTGTGACAAAGAAGCTTATCTGTGGACAGGAGCTGCATTCACAGAACCCTGACTCATTTCGCATGCTTGGATAGCAGTGTGACAGGAAAGGACTAGGGAAATTTGAGCAGGATGGCATAGTAGCCTCTTATACCACCTAGAAATGCTGACAGTTCACCATAACATTGCCTAAAATCAGCATCAAAATCCAACTATGAGTATCACTCCGTGGAATGTTATGGTTAGGTCAAGAGAACAGGGTTTAGACGGGAAAAAATCCAAAAATAATGGACTGAGAAGTAATTCTTTTCCTTAAAATAAAATTGTTTCCAGAGGCTGTTGCTTACACAGCAGAAGAATCAGCTGATCACCACTGGGGAGAACATTGGAACCCCAACCCCCCATGAGAACTTTATGACAGGGTTCCTAAAAGGACAATGATCCAGATTTGACTTGATCACTTCTAGGGATGGGAATCTTTATTTTGGAGGCAGTCCATTTCACTTTGGGTTATTTGTTATGAGTTGATATCTGCCTTTATCCATTGACTCTGCTTCTTCTTCCCTGAGCTACACAGAATATATCTAATTGCTTTCTGTATGAAAGCTTTTCATGGAATTCAATGTGACTATCATTTTCCCCAAAGCTTCTTTTCTCCAAGATTAGAAACACTCTCTTCCATAGAATAATTCTTTGTGAGCTGTTGGCTTAAAACCATTCAGTTCTCCTTGGTCATAGTCCAATGGACACACTCCAGTGCAATACCCAAATGTGAAAGTGCTTTGTAAATGTACCTAAGCACTGCAGCCTACAAGGAAGCATTTTTTATACTTTATGTGTACAAAGTACTTCATTATTATAACAAAATATTATGCGGTATATCCTGTGAATGAGCAGATTTATTGATTGCATACTACAAATGGGGGCTAGGATGGGAAGGGAGGTAAAAATTCTATTTGCACCAAGAACACAACAACCTAACACAACCTTAGTCTCCTCTCAATAAATGACATTATCTAAGTCTATAATTGACATAAAAGCAAACTATGATCATTAAGTAATGATATTTTGAGCTTTTAGGCAATTGGGGATCTGCCTGGGGGATAAATATCAGATTGCTCTATATTCACCAAAAGCATCTTTAAAAACCTACGTTGCTGGTTTCTAAAATCTAAATGTTGGACTGTTGTACACATCTATCCTATTTTCACTGTGTTGATCTTGTGGTTGTGCCAGCATAGCAAGTTCTTGTCAGTTTTTATCCTGTCATCAAGCCTGTTAGTTTTACTCTGGAAGCTTTGGGTCAGCTCTAAGTCCAAGTGAGACAGGAACACTGACTTTCCGTGGACAAAATGGCTTCCGTTCTGTTTTCCCAGAAGAAATATGTGCTGTGGAATTTGGGTAATGGGAAGTGGTAAGGCATATATTTAGAAAAGACAGTTGATTCCACCACAGACCAATATAGACCCTTGGAACTTTATCCACCATGACTCACAGCCATTCTGCGGTTTCCCATCCCCTGATGGCCCCATGGTGCTAGCTGCTGGTATGTGGAGAAGTTGGGGAACAGACATAAGGGCGGCGGATTCTTTTTTCACACAAATTTCTGACCATCATATTTTGCAAATAGCAAGGTGACTATAACTCCAGCCCCACTGCAGTTCAACTAGGTAGTTGTAGTAGTCATATTTTCTCTGCCCTTGTCCTGCTGCACTGTTTCCAGTGGACCTTATCACAGGACCAGACTAAAAGCTCCCTGAAGGCACAGGCTTGGATATATTTATTAGATTGTCCTCACTGTTTCAAATAGTGCCCGACAGTAACATATACTCTATTGACAGAGGCTTTGTAAATATTTGTTGAGTAAATAAATGGATTTGAATCAAAATGGTTATGAATTATTCATCTACTTTGCTGGCAAAGGTTTTCTTTCTCTCTCTCTCTCTCTCTCTCTCTCTCTCTCTTTTTTAAAAAGGACAGATAGAAGCCATTGAGAGAATCATATTTGTTTGATCCTTCTTACAGTGATAAAATTAATTATGCAAAGAATGTTGAGCTTCTCTAAATAAAAGAACTTCATATGCACTTTTAGTGTATGCTGATGTTATTTAGTGATGTGAGAAATGAGTTTATGAAATAATAGTGACAGCTGCTTCTTGCTATCAAAGACTGAGTAATGGGATAACTTCTCATGATGTATCTTGTAATGGGGCAACACAATGTCCCCGTAAAGTTTGTATGGTGCTTATTTTTTGCATACAAAGGGAGCTTAGAGAACAACAGTCATTTCTCATAGGGTACTGCCCCAAAGAAACAGAGTCCAAAGCAGTATCCACTAACACCCTCCTTACTTGGTAATATTTACCTATTATTGTTAGAAGCGATGGTGTAAGTATCCCCTTCCCTTGTGAAACATTAGAACTGTCATCAAACAGACAGGGAATTGCAACCCAGGTGGGAATTTTGTTATACATCTCCTGAGAGCCCTATCTGGGCACAGCTGGTGACTCAAGACAGTCATGCTTAGAAAAGTGTCCACCAAAATAAACTTGGATTTTTTTCCTATTCCCAGCTTTCCCTCAAATAGCCAAGAAGAGCAGATAAAGTTTTTTTTTTTTTTTTTAGCCATCAGCATTATTTATGTCTGAAACAAGTTCCTTTTTCCTATCACATTCTTCATCCCCTCAGCATAGATTTTATAATCTAAATGAAGGTATGGTGTAGGAAAGTTTGCCTTCCCTTGCGCTGGTGATTTTTGTTAGAGAAGACAAACTACAAAGTTTGCTGTTGCTCTAATCTTAAATGGTCTTCTTAATAAAAAACCCAGAGCAAAAGCTGAAAGATCAGAGAAGCAGAGCAAGCCACAGCCAACCTCACCTTGCCAACTCCTCAGCCAATCCTGTTTCTTAATCCTGAGACTGAAAGCCTCTGAGTCCTCACCCAAAAGGGTCTCAGCTGAACTGCCTTAGTTTCTCTCTCCTCACGCCTTATATACCGTACTCTGCCCAGCCATGTTACTTTCTGGGTTTAAAGGCATGTGTGCTTCCCAGTACTGGGATTAAAGTTGTGTGCCACCACTGCCTGCCTCTGTTTCCAGTGTGGCCTTGAACTCACAGAGATCCAGTTGGATCTCTACCTCCTGAGTGATAGGATTAAGGGTGTGTGCCACTAATGTTTAATCTAGTGGCTGGCTCTGTCCTCTGACCCTCAAGCAAGCTTTATTAGGGTACACAATATATCACCACAATTTGCTCTTCGGATTTCATTTGGATTCTGAACCTCTACAAAAGCAGTTTCTACCCAGACATACCAAGAAGCAAACAGATAAATACTAGGAAGGGACAGAAATCAAGGGAGTTCTGAGACATGGGCCCTTTGCTAAGCTATCCTTGCAACTTTGCTGAAATGCCAGTGTCAGCCAAGACCTTGGATTTCTATGCTCTTGAAAGCCATGAGAGTCCCTCCGGATCTTCCACCCCTAGTGCAAAGCAGGAATGTCAACCTCATTCTCCTCCATGCTGTTGAAACTTGTTCCGCCTGCACTTCTATTAAGGTTAGATTTTTCTGATTTGGAAAACTCTCTTTCCCAACTCACACGTTCAGGCATGATGTGTTTCCTTTCAGCACCACTTACAGGCCGGAATAAAATAGATGAGGAGGAAGCAAAAAAACATTAGCCACTCAGCAAAGACCTCAGCAAGGTACAATTCCTAACAGGAAGCCAGCAGCATAGCCCTGGGAGGTCTCTCTGTCAGCAGTTCTAGAAGAAATGAGTGAATTTTCAGAGCAGCTAAATAATAATGATGATAGCAACAAATTTAAATGAATTGATTATTTTTAATATAATAACTCAAAGCTCTTTATTCACAAAACAAAAATGTTATTAAATATCTCCCATGAGCAGGACTCTTTGTCTAAACTTTGAGAAGTTATATGAATATAGGATTAACAGGGCTGTTTCTTCTCAAGTGCCTCAATCTAAGCATTTTGTTTCTCCTCAAGACAGTGGTGGAAGACCTTTCTCTATGCAGTTACTTCTGGGACAAATGAAACTTTGTATACAAATCAGATTGCCTGAGCCTCTGCCCAGCTGCCTCTTCCATCATCTCTTTCATTGCTTATTCAAGCACCCCATGCTTCAATGGCAGATGGTGCCATGTTCCTTCATCCTGGCATCATGGTTTCCCATGTCTCTCTAGTTCCTTCCTTAATCTTCACCACTTTAACACATTTGAAAGACTCAGCTTCAATATCCTTCTAGAAGTCTTTTCTGAGCTTCTCCCAAAATCCCATTCAGCCACTCTTCCTATTAGAGATTTGCTATAGTATTGTATTGTATTGATTGATTGATTGATGGGGTCTCACTATGGAGCCTTGGCTGGCATGGAATTCAAGATACGTAACAGACTGGCCTTGAACTCACAGAAATCCATTAATCTCTGCCTTCTGAGATTAACATCCACTTTAAGGTGGATCTCAAAGGTCTTTATCCTTAACAATGGGGTCAAATAAGTTAGTAAGTGAGACAGTAAAGTCAAAACATTTAATAAAACAGAAAAAAAAATCCTCAACACAAATGTTGATGCAGAGAAGTAGGAGTTCACAATGAGTCGGCCATCAGAGAAACCTGAGTTGGAGAGTTGGATCTCAGTAGAGCTTGGAAGCTTGGGTTAGATTCAGAAATAAAGTCTTTCAAGATAAGCACCCTACAAGTAGTGGTGTCTGGCATGTTCAATTGAATAAAGCCCTTCAAATTAAAGCCCCTTATACAAAGTGAAGCTGTGTATATAGAGTTAAAATTTCCATGAAGAACTATGGTCTTTAGAAGGCAATGGGGAACCATGGCCATCCACTAGACAGAGAACTTAGTGATACAATGTTTCAGGAAGGTTGTTATTGCAGCAACATATAAAGATGATTCAAAAGCAAAGTCTTCAGAACTCAAGGAAAAAAGTACTTTTAAAAGAAGGTTGCAACTATGAAATTGAAAAAAAGACTGAGAGTAAAGCCGCTTGTGGGCACAGGTGAAGTAGAAGGGTAAAGACAAGGAAAGAAAACACTGTCAGGACTTAATAAAAATCTTAATGTTACAACCAAAGCAGAAATACCTTTAGTGACTGGTGTAGACTTTTCCCTGTAAGAAACAAAAGAGGAAAAAGATGGAGAAAAATCCTGAAGACTTGAGACTTCTCTAGGTTTTAATAAAAAGCATGGAGAAGAAGATTCGATATTTTGTTATTGATAAATTAATCCAGGATGCTTAGACATTTCCCCAGATAGCTAGCTAGGCAAGTCATAACATTGAGTAAGGTAGTGACAGCTGTGATTTGGGTGTAGACAATGGGAAGAAGGTCTAGAATAGTCCTGCAAGGTACTGGCTACTACACAATGAAGAAGAGATAAGACTATTAAATGACAGAACATAAGCTTCTGTTCCATGTTTGAATGTGGGCAGCTGATGTTTTTTTGTTTTCTACTACTGACTCGAAAGCCACTGCAAAACAGGTGGTTTAAAACAGCAGTCATTTTATGATGTTCATGATCAGCAGGCCAGAAACGAGGACATGGCACATTTGGTACTTCTTTTCTCTCTCTCCATGTGACTAGGGTCACTTGGTTACAGTTAAACACACCTGAGTATATTTGAATACTATTATAAGGCTTATTCTTATTTGTAATTTTCTTTTCCCTTTGAGGGCCCATTACCCAGCTCCCAAATAAATACAGGAAGACTTATTCCTACTTATGAATGCTCCTTCTGAGCTTGGCTTGTTTTTAGCCAGCTTTTCTTAACTTAAATTATCCCATCTATCTTTTGGCTCTGGGCTTTTACCTTTCTTTATTTTATATTCCTTTCTTTCCTTCTTACTCTGTGGTTGGCTGTGTTGCTGGGTGGCTGGCCCTGGCATCCTCCTCTCCTCTCTTCTTCTCCTTCCATTTATTCTTTTTGAATGCCAGTCCCGCCTATCTTTCTCTCCTGCCTTGCTATAGGCCATTCAGATCTTTATGCGACCAATCAGGTGTTTTAGGCAGGCAAAGTAACACAGCTTTCCTGAGTTAAACAAATACATCATAAAGGATTGCAACACATCTTTGCATCATTCAACAAATATTCCACAGGATAAATGAATGTAACACATCTTCAACTAATATTCCACAACACTTATTACTAGATATATTTTGGGGATAGCTGGATGCATCACAGGCTCAGGAACAAGTGTTAGTCAGCTTTCAGCTTCTGTGACAAAATATCTGAGGTTATCATCTTTGAGGGAGGAAAGGTTTATTTGGGTCTCATGGTTCCAGAAGTTTCTCTTTAGGTTGTTTAGCCCTATTGCCTTTGTGTCTGCATTAACGTAGAATATTAAGATGTAATCAAATTTGAATATCAGCCTGACCCCCCACAAACCAGGTTCATTTGCCTTTCCTCCATAAGCCAATTAAAACAGTCAAATTCATAATAAAAATCAGACTGAAGAAGATTTAACTCAGATGACCACTTTGGGAAGAGTCACAAAGTGGTCTGGTGCTCCCCTTTCCCACGAATCCGTATTTCAGTCCTGAAGTAAGATTGAGGCTTTAGTAGAAGACCAGACTTCTGCATATTTAAGTAGTCCTGGTCAAGTTGTGGTCATACCCATCTTCTTCGAATTGTTATTTTGGTTCCACTCTTCTGTGATGTGGTCTCTTAGGCTGAAATCTCCTTCTCTTCTTCTAGCCTGAAATTCCTGGGGTCCATTATTTCAATGGCTTGACAGTCCAAGTTAGGGGCACAGTATCTCTTTAGAATATCTTCATCCCTCCCAGGCCACATAAGATGGCAGAGAGAGCATGATGGAGAAAGCTTCTCATATCACAGTGATTAGCAAACAGAGAGAAAAGAAATGGCTTGGGTCCAATATTTCTTCCACAGATGTGTCCTCAGTAATCTAACTTATACCCAATGTTTCTGCCCTCCTGTAGGTTCCACTCCTTCCTAATAATATGCAATAAAGACCAAGCCTTGAATCTATGAGTCTAGAGGTACTTAAGATCCAAACGGTAGCAGTCAGACGTTTATTTATGTGTATGTCTATAGGGCACATGAATCTGCAGAGGCCAGATGAGGTCTTTATTAGATCCCCTGAAGCTGAACGTACATTTGGCTGTGTGCTGCCTGGTATAGGTACTAGGAATGAAACTCTGCCCCCACCCCTCCAGAAGAGCAGCTAACTTACTGAGTCATTTCTTGAACCCCAAATAGTTCTGAAACATTTCTCATGGACTTACATCCCAAGTATCCAGATTTTTAACAAGGCAGCTTGGGGAGAGAAAACAGCTACACCTTAATTGTTCTGAGACCAGAAACCAGCACAGAATCACTCACCCATTAAAATCAGTCCAAGCAGTAGATTCCACGTAGTTTCAGGGAGAAATCTTTACTCCACTGTTTAATTTTTACAAAGATTTGTTTTTACTATTTTAAAATTATGCGTATCTGTGTGTCTCTCTCTGTGTGGGTGTGTGCAGTTGTGTACAGGTACCACAAGACGCCAGTGGTGTCATATCTTCATGGAGATGGAGATACAGGTGTTGTGAGCCACCCAACAGGAGTGCTCAGGACCAAATTCTGATCCTCTGCAAGAGTCCTATACATTCTTAACGACCGAGCCATCTCTCCAGCCTCCCACTTCATAATTTTAAAAATATTTTTTTTAGTGTCATTTAAACATATTTTATAGCTGGAAATTTTAGGAAGTCCTACCAGAGGTGCTACGTTTTACTGGGAAAATCGGGGTCCTTTTTGTAGCCTCTTAGTCTCAATAAGAAGAAGAATTAAGAATGGACTGAAAATGAAACTCAAGGTCAATTTCATTTGAGTTTAAAAAGAAAAATTCCAAAGCAGGTTACTTAGTCATTGCTGTTTTGCTGTGAAGAGGTACCATGACCAAGCATTTAATTGAGGAATTGTTTACTATTTCAGAGGGTTAGTCCATTATCAGTATGGTGGCACAGGGACATGGAGAAGTAGCTTAGTGCTACATCGTGATCGAGAGAGAGAGAGAGAGAGAGAGAGAGAGAGAGAGAGAGAGAGAGAGAGAGAGAGAGAAAGGAAAGAAAGAGAGAAAGACTCCCACATCCCCCTAATCCCTTGCTCCACCCCCATACCCCTATACCTTCCCCATGGGTGTTTTGAAACCTCAAACCCTACCCCCACTGACATACTTCTTCCAACAAGGCCACACCTCCTAATCCTTCTAATTTTAGCAAAGAGTTCCACTTCCTGATGACTAAGTTTTCAACTATATGGGTCTATGGGAGGCATTCATATTTAAAACACCACAGCAGGCAAGCTGTCAATCTTGACAGCTGCCTGGAGAAAAGACACAGTGAAGAGAAAGAAAAAGTTCTGTTACTCGCTGAAGCTGCTGTAGAGGACAGTCACATGGCAGAAAAGCAGCAACAAAGTGGGAAGCTGTAGAGGAAGAGTGGAGAAGACTGAAATACAGGTGGAATCCAGAAGAAAGAAGAAGAGGAGAAAAAGAGAAAGTCATGCCTTTCTGAGTCAGACTCAGAACTATGGGTAGTCCTAACAAAGACTGTTAGACTCTGAAGCTATTGCAGAAATAGGAGTTTTAGAAAGGAGAAAGTACACTATCCCATTAAAGGGATAGTTACTTTTCCCATCTTTTTAGTGTGGCTTTAGGTGATCTTGCCTTCCTGAGGCGTGGTTCCTTAGCCCAGTGATTGACATACTTAACTGGAGTGTTAGGTCTCCACCCAAGCCACCAAAATAGCTTCCTCTCCTGGACAAAGCCCTGATCAGGCCTATTGAAAATTGTTTCCCAACATAATTGGTGCTGGCCTGAAGATTGCCTGTAGACAAGGCTGGCTTGAAACTTGCATTTATCTTGCCCCTGCATCTCAAGTGCTAGGATTACAGCTTTGCTGTCTACATACATGACAAGTGCTTGTTAGTGAATGGGAGGGATGTTCCAGTATTTTTGTCTACCACTCAGTTAATCTTCATAATGTCAATCATTTCCTAAACATGTTTATGCTATTTCCTGTCATTAACACTAGAACGTAATTTCCACTAATCAAGGAGAGTTTGTTTTGATCTGATATGATTTGCTCAAGTATCTGATCTATAGCAGATAATATTTGTAATGTGAATGATAAGAGACTGTGGAGTGTGGAGTGGACACTCTGGTTATAAGAGGCCTGTGGCTGCCATCAGTCGGGTAAATGGGAAAAGAATGAGTGAATACGGGGTTGGGATTTCCTGTGCGTGGTATGCGTTCCAGGACTTTCCCTTCAGTCACAGTGGCTCAGGATGGCTGTAGTCAAGGCTATAGCTTCCCCTCCAAGAGGGGGATGTATTAGTACTTCAGAAGAGACGTTTCAGAGTGCTGGAGAATACACTTACCTTTACTCCAACTGGAAGCCTCCTTCAGCTAAAATTACGGCATCCGACTAGTTGCAATGTTGTTATTAATTAATCATACACTTTGGAGCTTTCATCGCTTCATCAAGTGGCTTTGGGGATGGTTGAAATAAATTACGTTTTTACTTTTACCTTTGAATGTGAAAGCTGAGCTTTTCAAGACAACTGAAAAAAAAATCACATAAATGGAGGGAAAGGCCCTTCTAACGTTAACTATGGCTGCATATAGAGCAAGCAAATTGATGTAATAATCTTTAGTGAGTCTCCCAAAGCTATTGCATTTGATATGACAAGAGATGCATAGGCCCTTGGGGATTTACAGGTAAAGCTATTTTAACTACAAAGGGAAGCCATAGCGTAATGATAAAAAAAATTAGTTTTTTAATTAAAAAAGGGATAATTTTTGAGATTTAAACCTTTATAAGTTATGCATACCAATTAGTTCCTAAAAGCTTCAAATTATGACATTGTACTAGATTTGGAGAAAGATATTAATTAAAAATACTCTGGGCATAGGTTAACTATTGAACTTCAGCTAAAAATATAGACCAGTTATTTAAAATACTTTCATATATCTTTCTTTACTTGTCTATTAAATTATTTACTAAAGTGAGGGGGTGAATTAAAGTTTATCATTGTTGTGCAAATCAATATAATAGAGTCAAGTATGCCATTTTAACAATTAGAGTTAATATTCTGACCTGCTCCTTGGGGCCACCCTGTGTCCTGACACAGAAGCCTCTTAAGGAAGAACTCTACCCCTCTCTCTTTCTCTCTCCCTCCACTCCTAGGAGGTGTGCCTCGACCCCTCTCTCTCTCTTTCCTTCTCTCTTTCTTTCTTCTTTCCTATCTTCTCTTTGTCTCTCTATTATAATAAACCACTTCCGCGCACATGTAGCATCTGGGTTGTGAATGTCCATCTGCCACCCTACTGCCATGCCCACATGGAGTGAGTTGCCCACCAGCCTGCCATTGCATCTGCCCAGCATGCCAGCATGGTTCCCTGAACAAGTGGGATACCCTGGCCTGGCCAGCTGGGGGTTTCCCAAGTGTGAAAAATTCATAACAATTAGCTTATAAATAGAAGAGTCTGCAGATGTATCAGACAGATTACATCTATAAGTAGAAATCTCATAGATAAGCAAATAAAGATTCGCATGCAGATTTAAGCTATGCTAGAGTATTAAAATGCAGATATTGTTGTCTGTCTAGTTTCCTACTTTTAGCATGATGATCTAAGGAATATCTTCACCAGAATGCCTTGCAATACGGAACATTTCAACCAATCTAAAAGGCTTCATTTCAGTTTACCCAGAGTCCTCACTCAGTGCCTGCATTAATGTCAAATGAACAACCACCCCAGTTGGATCTTGACTGTTTCCCAAATGGCTAAGTGTTAAGAGCTTGTCTTCTCTGGCAGTTCTATTGAAAGATGATAGTGACTTTAAGAAGCAAGCCTCGGTGGTCCTCAAGTTCCAGGGGTGTGACTCAAACGGGAATGTGAGACCCTGGGACCCTTCATGGTCCTTTCTGTTTTGTTGTCTGCTCGGTAAGTGAGTAGTTTTACTCCGCCATATGCTTTCACGATTATGTCCACGGTCACTAAAGCATCCAGGCCAATCAGCCAGAGTAGGAACCACTAAAATCGTCACCCCCCCCTCCCAAATCAGCCTTTTCTGTGATGTTGTCTCAGGTAGTCGTTAGAGTGAAGGAAAGCTGGCACAGAGGGTTATTCTCAACCTCCTTCCAACCGCATTGATCTTGTACTTTATTTTCTCAGTTGGAATCTCAGATTCCAGACTCTGCTGGAACATAGTGCCCAGATGGAAAATCAGAAAATACTAGACAAGTACAAATCAAAAAAAAAAATACTATATGTTGTGATTGATTTTTATTCCCAATCTATAGCTCAAATCCTATCAGTATTCCTTTCTACTCAAACGTGCATTGCCCAAACCTACATGTACAACATTTACAATCCAAGTCAAAACACACAGCGTTTTGTCTCATCTAGCAGATACCAAACAATTTCCTATTTTGAACGTTTCCAAGGAGCAAAGGTGTGTAAACCAGTGCCTTTTGTCTTCAAGTACCAACTTAAGTACTGCATTCCTCAATGAATTGATAATCATAGCTCTCTCACATCAATTCCCAGGAGACATGATCAGCCAGACAGGGCTACAGAGAGGGAGCTCAGATTTTATGATAGTTTAGTACTTAACTGTTTGGAAAAAATACATAGGGCAACTTTAGACGTATTTTGGAGGGTGGTCCATATTTGGACCCAGGGACCAGGATTCAGATGTCTATGTACTACTGAAATATTTGCACAAAGTCAATCTGAGTTTGATACTGGTCACAGATACTAAAGGATATTTTGAACTTCCTAGATCACAGAAACTTGTGTCCAGGTGTTGATTCCAAATATTTGTACTCTATGTACAATAGTAAAGCTTTTTAAAGTGAAGTGGCATCGCCACCATCGTAGCTATGAATTTGAATAAAAATTAAAATTACTAGGGCTTAGTGTTAGCCTAGTTGGAGAATGCTCACCAGCATTATCAAAGACCTGGCTTCTATCTCTAGAACCACACACAATTTTAAACATGAAAGTTAAAGGAATTGCATTTTTAGGGTTGTCAGGAAGCCTAGCTTTTGTCAGGCACCTGGACATGGTTCTCTCTAAGTGGGACAGACCCCACCTTGGCTAGCAAAATACAAATTACACCTTAGAATCTGTATTTATGCCAATGCTGCAACTCTTCATTTGAGATAGTCTTCATATATTCTTCAACTAGCAGAATCCTTTTATTCTACCTCATGCTTATTTCCAAATACCTCACAATTGAATTTTAATTAAATCTCCTTTGAGAAGCCACCTTATGACACATTAGCCATCTCTTCTGCACCAATAGTGACTAATGGCCACAACATATGTATTTAAGTTCATAAGTGGAGAGAAGGGGACATATTTTTAATTGGTTTTCTATTTTATATGTGTCCTAGCAGACAGCTAAGGGCAATAAAGAACCTTTGAATGACTATCTTAACAAAAGTGTATTTTCTCAATAAATTATTCTGCTTCTGGAGATATGAAACTTATTTTTAAAAAGATATAAATTTGATAATAATGAAATCACTTAGTAGAAGACCTTTGAGCTATTAGATATCATCTTATCATCCCTTCACTTTGAATATAAGAAGGCAATGATATGTACAATAACGAGCTGGATTTTCTCTGCTCTAAACAGCAAACTGGTGACACACATAGATGTGAAACTCAGGACCCTACCACACCCTAACACTCTTTGTGATATTGAGCTATAGTATGAAATACCCCGCCATGAAATATAAAGTTGAATAAAAACATTTTAGCTATGTTTGTCTTTTGATTCCTGATTTCTTACCCATTACAAAATAAGTTGTTAGAATATGAATGTGAGTGACATTTTGGTGCATTACCTGACATATCCATTATAACACACACACACACACACACACACACACACACACACACACACACACTATATCTATATTCATGTCCCAGTAGAAACCTAAAACTGCCAGGAAAAGGGATGTTTCTACTCCCTAATGAGATAGGATTAAAGTCTGGTGGAAAATGGTTACTTTTCCAAGTAAGAAGAAGAAAACAAAACCTCCTCTTTGAAGGAGATTTTTCAATCTTGTTCCCTTTGTCTTTTTATTTCCCTGGAATTCAGCTATGATATGGATATCCAATACTTTCATGAGGAAGAAACCCCAAACCCAAGATTAGGATGGATAATGGACAGAGCATGGGTCCTTTCTTAACAGCATTCTTAAATATTCAACTTCATTCTCTACTCACAAGAAACTCCTTACTTTTTATATCCAGTTATTTTTCTCTCTTTTATTGAAAATAAATGTGCTTTATACAATATATTCTGATCATGGTTCCCCATCTCCTTCTCCCCTGAGATCCTACCCATCCCCATACTCCTTGTCTGGATCCACACCCTTTCTGCCTCTCCTTAGAAAACAAACTGGCATCTAATGAATAATAATAAAATAAGATAAAAAGCAAACAAACTGGAATAGGAGAAAACAAACAAACAGAAGAAAAGGAGACAAAGAAAAAGCATGAAACATGTATGTAGACTCAGAGACACTCATGTTCATAAGCACAGGACTCCCTTGAAAATAAAACTAGAAGCCATAATATATATGCAGGAGATATGTAAGTTATAAAACAAAACACAACAAAAGCCCTGTCAAAACCTTAGAAGACAAAGAACCTCCAAAGATGCCATTCAGTTTGTTTTGTGTTGGCCATCTACTGCTGGGCATGGGACCTGCCATTAAGAGTAGTTTGTAACCCCAGTGAGACTCTGTTGACAAGAACCGATTTTTCATTTGCCAATAGTTATCAACTGGACATAGCTGCTTGGTTCAGGATGTGGTCGTCTGTCCACTTCTCTCAGCACTGGGGATCTGTCTATTGTAGACCCCATGTAGGTCCCATGCACATTGCCACAGTCTCTGAGTTCATACCTGTTGGTCTTGTGTTTAGAGGGCCTTGCTTTCTTAGTGTGCTCCATAAGACCCTCTGGCTCTTACAATTTTTCTGCTTCTTTTTCTATAGGATTCCTTCCCTTATCCTTGAGGGGAGAAATTTCCTGAAGACATCCTATTTAGGACTGAGTGTTCCAAGTTCTCTCACTCTCTCTTCACATTGTCCAGCTGTGGTTTCTGTGTGTGTTCACATCTAGATGGGAGCTTCTCTGGTGATGGCTGAGCAAAAACTGATCGATGAGTATAGCATAATGTCATCAGGCGTCATTTTATGGCCGTGTTTCTTTAACAGAACTTTTATATTTGGTTTTCTCCTATGCTCCTGGCCTATCTGGTTTCCAGTTCTTGGCCACCCAAGCAGTATCAGGTATTCGTTCCATTTTACGGAGTGGGATTTAAAGCCCATCAGATAATGGTTGGTTTGTCTCACAAGCTTGTGCCATTATTGCATTAGCACATCTTGCAGGCAGGTTATCACTGTAGATTGAAGACTCCATAGCTGCGCTGGTGTTTTCCTTTGGTAGTGTGTAGAGTATATTCAAGTATCATAAACACTAGTCAGTAGGGGTGAAGGCTCTACGTAGGCAGCAGCTCGACTTCTCCATGTTCAATAAGTTATGTAGGTGTTGTCTTCAGCAATAGGGACTTACCATCAGTTTGTGAAGAGCAACCAATAGTCTTGGCAATAGTCTGAGTCATTTGGGGTTCTCTTGGGGCCCCTTCGGCCAACAACTTGATTACATGTAACCTATTCCTGGAACTAGAAGCTTCATTTGGTGATGAGAGATGTCCAGTTGGGACTCTATCTACACGAGTATTTAACAATTTCTTTCAGATCACCTTCATAAGTGTATGCATTTTAGAGGCTTCTACTGTATTAGTTTTTTTTTTATGATACCTTAAATTGCCCTTAGTTTTAACTGTTCCTGTGTTCCCTCTTTCACCTTCCTCTTCCGTCCTCCTCCCAGTTTGATCCTCCTGTTCCTGTCCCTTCCCTCATCCAATCCTAAATATTCTATTTCCCTTTCCTAGGGAGATTCAACCCTCCCCCCGTTCCATCACTTCTAAATGAGGACTATTGATAGAACCCTTGAATTTACTTTACCTACTAGTTTTAAGTTTTCTATTAGTCCATAACCCATCCTTGCAACAGTGTCACAAAACCTGTAAAGCAAAGCTGTTCTTGTGGTTAATTCAGTGACACTATTTGATGAGACACTCTAATAACTTGGTGAAGTAGGATACTCTGATACATTAAAGAATTACTGCTTTTAAATGGCTTTACTAATCTATCACTGTTTCATATTATTCAAACATATTGTTTATTTCATTAAAGCAACAATCATTGGAGGGATTCACTGGCATCATCATGGACACTTATACTCAAAACAGTTCAGAAAGGTTAATTATCCTGCTATGGTCACAGGATGAGTAGCAGTTAACCCTAGGACATGAATGTTCTTGCTTTGCTTATCTGTCACCCACTTAATAACCTAGGAGAGATGTAGGCAGCTCTGTGAGGCAATGTGTACCTTTATAACAGGGTAGTTGGCAAATAGCTTTGTGTTGTTCTCTACAAACAAAACCTAAAGTTATAGTAAAAACAAATGGCATGGCTGTTGTGTGTAATCCAGGCAGAGAAAAAGTCAAAGTTGTGCGGTGTGAAATTGTTAATTGAGTCACTTCACAGAGAATTATAATAGCAATCCTATTTTATTCTGGCTCTTGAATTTAGGCTTATGTTATTAGAGTAATTATTCCACAAATAACTATGCCAAAATTACCAAAAATAAAAGGTATATCCCCAAATTTTCAAGACTTCAATATCAACTCTACTGAAATCTTCCAAAATAGCTTTTGTCCTAAAAAGACATCATGTATGCTCTGATATAATTTATGTTCTAGTTTCAAATATTTACCAATGCCTAAGTCTTCAAGGCAACTTATGACGCATTATCTCTTACTTGCTGAGGATTATTTTCTTCACTGTAGTCTCCAGCAAACAAAAGTAAGTATGAAATTCTGGAAAAATTTCTGGATGAAAAGGTTAATTATATATGATAAAAAAAATACTTAGCTGAATCATTTAAATTTCCACTAATTATAGCAATTTTTAAAAGGTAATTATATATCTACTTTTATCTGCTCAATTAAATAAAGTATGTTAAAGTGAATTCCTAATATATTCCAAGGTTAAAAAATTCACCCCCTTTATCATCAATAGAGGTAAAATGTTTTTCTGCCCTGAACTTTTGTATATTTGCCCCCAATAAAGTTGAGAAAATTTACTGCAAATATTAGATCAATTTAGATTCTTTATTCAAAATTTTAATGATTTATGCAACAGTAAAAAAAAATCCTTCCAAAATTGTAGTTTTAGAAAAAAGTGTATTTGCTGTTATCACTGAAATTTTGTGTCTCATAATAAATTCAATTTACCTGAACATAGATTCTGTGTTTTAGAGGATGCATGAGTGGCAATTGGTGTTGATTGACGGTAGTTTCTCTGTGAAAGAAAATGTTGACTGTTTAGGAGTCCTCATTTATCCAGAACTGCATTCTTTTCAGCTAGAAAAGTGTGAGCTGCAGGACCCCAATGATTTAATAACTCATCTCCTATGTCAGTTTGACTGGACTAATGTTGTATAGCAAGACTATTGCTAGGGAGACACATATCTGCTCAACCCAGATAGGGAAGCTGCAACAAACCAAAGGACAGATAACACCAAAGTTCCAATTGGTGAACCAGTGAGTTTTATTGGGATTACTTACAGGAACATGAGGGAGGGGTTATTTGCAGGAGCGAAAATGACTCAAAAACAACTGCATTACCAAAGCCTAACCCAGTATGAGTGACAGCTCACAAAACCTGAGAACCTGGAGCACACTGCACAGCCTAAAGGTAGCTCAACAGATTGATGTGTGTTCTGTTCAAGTGACTCCATTGTTCTAAACCTCTTCCAGGCAGCTCAGCTAGTTTCTGCTTCTTCCAGGCAGCTGGTCTTGTCTCAGTCTTCTTGGCAGCTTGGCTTGTCTGAGGCTGACGCTTAGTAATCTTTATTGTTTGCCCTGGCAGGCAGGGGCCTAGTGAATTTAGTCAGTTTCACAGACTTCCTGAAGCTATTCAGTGTTGTTTACCTTTTGGCTTAAGGAGCTTCCCTGCAGGACAGATGGTTTCAACGTGAGGAAACTGCTATACAACACCTAGGGATGCCCACTTAGCTGATCAAACACCTGTTGCTGAGTGTGCCTCTCAAAGTGTTTTCGTGTATAAGTACTGGATAGGCATCATCTAATCCATTGCAGACCTACTAAGTGAATGGGCAGAGGAGATATTAATTATGTTTCTCTTTGTTGTTAAGGCTTACATCAAAATATTATAGGAAACTGAAGTGCTTGAGTTTCAGGGTTCCAGGGCTGATTAAACCACCAGAGTGCAGAGGCATTTCATGGGACGTACTCCCCAGGACCATGATGTGATCCAGTTCCCAAAATGGACTTCATTTCATATATATCTGTATGTGCTGTTGGTTCTATTTTTCTGGAGACTACTAATACAAGGGCTTAATGGCTCAGTGAGCAGACAATTTGCAGATAAGATAAAAGCAAAAGGAAAGATGTGAAGCAGACTATGCCACATGTGCCGCAGTGAGAAGTGTGGTAGACCATTTAGGGTAGGAAGTTCACGATAGCCGTAAAGCCTGTGATAGCATACATTGCCCATGAATTCATTCCTTTACTCATCCAGTGCATACTGGGTAATTACTTGCCCTAATCACTATGCCAGGTTCCGGGAATAAAAAAAATTTACATAGCTTGGGCTTTAACCTACAGGATCTTGTAAAGCAGCAACATAAATGAACAATTTCAATGCAATGTGAGGAAGGCAAGGCTAGAGAATGATAATGGAGGAGGATATGGGACTAGAATGTTAAATTGAGGTCAGAGAATTTAGGCCTTGTTAATGAGTGAGATAGAAGCCAGCAATAAAGAGGCAGATATGAAATCCATGGGAATGAATAATGTCTTCAAGGAATAAAGTGTGCCTTAAAAACAGAAGAACAAAGAGTGGAGAAAGAGTCATCCACTTCCTCCCATAAATTAACTCAGGAAGTCTGGGAAGACTTGTCTGCATTAAGTGCTAATTTTACTAGTCTTCACCTCCGACACAAAGATTATTGATGCACCATTAGGAGGCTCCAGGTTGAATGGGTTTCCCAGCAGTGGGATGAATCTGTTCTAAATGTCAACACAGTCTTGTTATTGCCTTCTCAACAAAGCTGAAAGCATTTAAGAGTGGTAGCCTGGGCTTGGGCACAGACAAAATTACAAAGTAGACAAAGTTGCTGTTTACTCCCCACAGAATTTGTTAAAAGGGAGTTCAGAGAGAGGGAAATCTCGTAAGTGCGAATAAAAGAAATATTTTCATTTAGGATTCAAAAGCTATGTGTATTGTAATAAAATTCTGCCCACTCAAAAACTCAACACTTGATTTGACAAAAATATTAGTTTTAATTACTTAGGATTTCTCATCTAGACCTCCCTCAAACTCTTTCTTTTGAAGTATGAATTTGAGAGTTTCCAGCTCTCAATGAACCTTAAGTCATGAGCAATGTGAGTATCATTCTTGACATTGGAATATCAAAATGCATTCTCTTAGTCCTAATTATGAGAGTGGGATGGATCTTGTCAAATCAGTCGACATATAAGGCAATTATTCACGAATGGCAACTTCTGAGCACACGGATGCATACCTGGGAGTCATTTCATTCTTCCGAGATGCACGGGAGAGGGAAACACAGACCATGAAAATAGTTTGCTAAAATAATTATGAGCTAAGTCTCATAAAATGGCTACTTTGATTTTTTACTGCTGGCTGACTGCCTAGGGGGTGACCTTGGGCAGTTTCAGGAGAAAGAAAATGAGATTGGAGCCAAAAGAAAGGGATGAGAGGGGGAAATAATTTTACATTTTTTTTCAGACCGAACTGCAAACATTCTTAAGAGACAAAAAGACAAACTACATATATTTGTGTTGAATTTTAATAAACAGGCATGCCACAAGTGTCCATAACATTATATGTGACATCTCATTTTAATTTTTATTTTCCAGAAATAGTTTTAGTAATAAAATGTTATTTGCATCCACATAACATAAATGAAAAGCTCACAATTCTACGAATTGTCATATAAATAATTTGACCCCTGCTCACCCTTAAATGAATTTATTAAAACTTTTAATTTGGATTTCTGAAGTCTTCCCTGAGATTTCATCAGGGATCCAGGGTGGCAAGAACACATATACCAAAGATCCTATGCACGACAAGTCTTTTGAAGAAGATGTAAGTGCTCTGTGGTTCTTAAAACATTTACCAGCATATGATTGCAATTCACTTACATTTGGGGAAAAAAAAAGAATTTGCATTTGCTTAAGTTAAAATAAAGTTGAAATCTTTTACTTTTCTAGACTTTAGTCAGAAATACAGAGTCTGTGGAAAGAGGGAAAACTATTTTAAAATACAATGTTTATCTTGTTTCTTAAAAAAGCATATCCAATTTAATAGAAATGAAAACCTCTGTGTTGGGAAGATAGTGCTGAGCAGTTCCATTTTCTGGTCAGTAGTAGAAAAAAGCATCATGATGCACATGGATGGGAGACTTAGCTTCTCAGCAGATTTGCAGTTCCATTGCATCTTAGCAAACATTAATGAGCAGTTGTGTTGCTTACTTTGAAGTTTTAAATAGATTCATTATAAATAACGCTGTGGCATGTAAGATCCATAATGTATTTGGGACATTTTCCCTTCACACTGTTATTTTCTGAAGAGGACCACAGTCTCCCCAGTCCGTCAGTTTCGCCGAGACCATACTCACAAAGCCTGCAATTCCTTACTTTCTCATTTTCTGTTTATGGCTAGTTGAAGTGTGTTTTTCCACAAAGATGCTGAAGTCCTAGCCTCTTAACCCGTGGGAACATGTCCTTGCTTGGAAATAAGGTCTGTCTTAATCCATTCTTGCTACTAAAACAAAGTATCTTATCCTAGGTCCTCTATATATGATAGAAATATGGTGCTTATTGTTCTGAAAGCTCGTAAGTCCAAATTCAAGGTTCAAGGAGATCCAATGTCAGGTTAGGTCATGTTTCTCATGAATAGTGGCTTCTATGCTTTGTCGAATTATGGAAAGTTGAGATGATTAGGATAGGTCTTCAGCCGATATTACTGTGTTGTAAAAGGGGAACTAATACATACAAGGTACACATACACCCATAGAACACAGGGTGAATGAAGGTCAGAGTCATAGAGCCATGAGCCAAGCAACTATAAGAAGCCAGAGGATGTTAATGCAATACCATTCTTAAACTGGAATTCTGTCTCTTAGAGGTTTGACAGTAAATTTAAGACACTTACTAGTTTTGGCTGTCTTGTTAGAGCAGCCATAGCATACTAATACAGTCTCCCAATTATGCCACCTTACTGTCTGTATTGGCTCTCAAAAGCTCTGTGTGGTTTTACGGCTTCCCTTGTAAACAGTTGATACTCAACTCCTCAGGTGATGAGACTCTGCTCAGATGCAGCTACAGGCTTCTCATTACATCATTCCTGATTTCAAATTGTACTACAGAGCTGTAGTAACAAAAAGAACACGATATTGCCATACAGCAGACACATTCATCAGTGGAATTTAATTGAAGACCCTGACATAATTTCATAGGCTTATGGACACCTACCTGATCTTTTATAATGATGCCAGAAGTACAGACTGGAGAAAGACATCATCTTCAACAAATGGTGCTGGTTAAACTGGATGGCTACATATACAAGAATAAAAGTAGAGTTGTACTTATGACAAAACTTAATTCCAAATGGATTAAGTGCCTTAACGTAAGGTCAGATACACTGAATCAGACAGAAGAGAAAGGGGGGGAAATCTTGAACTCATTGGCACAGAAAAAGAATTTCTCATCAGGGCACCAATAGCACAGTCATTAAAAACAACGATGTTTGAATGGATAAAGAAAAGATGGACCTACATCCGTTCTGCCTATGGGATATGGTGGGGTAAGGGAGGCCTAGAGACTGAGGGGTTGGCCAACCAATGACCAGTCTAGCCTAAAACCCACGCCAAGAGAGTAAGCCCACTTCTCACACTGCCTGACACAACAGGACCCACAAGCTGGATAATCCAGAGACCTAGAATAGAACCAAGCATAACTGGAGGGAAAAAATGTCAATATAATGATGCCTATACTTATAGATTGGTGTTTAATGAAATCATTAAATTCACAGGTAAAAAGATGGAGCTAGAAAAAAAAATCATCTGCATAATAGAATTCAGCCTCAGATAAACAGATATAGTATGCATTTGCTTATATGCAGATATTAGCTGTAAAGTCCTCAATAAGCAGGCAATAATCTATACAGCCCCAGGGGTTAGGTATAGAGTAAAGGATTGGAGGGAAGGAAAGGATCTCCCAAGGACAGGAAATAAGATGTATAGTTATGAATGGACCAGGGACAGCAGGAGGGGTCTGGGACAGAAGGATTAAATGGAGAAGGAGAGGGAAGAGGGAATAAGGGAAGGAATATCAGGAGAAACAGCTAAATCTAAGGACCATTTTAGGGATCTTAGGGAAAGCTACTGTACAGTAGAAACTTCATAACATACTTTTATGGGAGAACTCTAAATGGAAACACCAAATAATGGGGGAAACAAAGCCCCAAGGAGACATCTCTCACCACCAAATGGAACCTTCAGTGCCAGCAACGGGTTACAATGAATTCATTTGTTGGACAAAGTGGAACGCCCAAACAACTCAGAATATTGAAAAGGCTATTGTTTTCTCTCCATAAACTGATGGAAAGGCCCTATTGCTGAAGACAACACCTGCATAACTTACTGAGCATGCAGAAGTTGAGTTGATGCCTGCAGCCTTCACTCCTACTAAGTAGTGTTTACGGCCCTGGAAGGCATTCTGAACACTACAAGAGGAGAAAGGTAAACAGCAACACACCCATCTACAAACCTCTGCCTGCCTGCGTGATATAGTGGTTCAATAGTGGCACAAATGTTGTGGCAGTAACCAACCAATATCTGGTTGGTGTCAAGGTCCACTCCATGAGATGGAACCCATCCCAGTGCTGCTTGGGTGGCCAAGAACTGGAGATTAGACAGGTATAGACCTAGGGGTAAACAAAATACAACTGCTTTGTTAAAGGAACATAGATAGCTCTTAATGACATCCTGCTATACCCATAGGTCAGTAGTATCCTGCTCAGCCGTCACCAGAGAAACTTACTCCTGCAGTAGATGGGAACAAATGCAGAGAACCCACCACTAGACAATATGCAGAGAGTTAGAGACCTTGGAACACTCAGTTCTAAACAGGATGTTTCCATCAAATCCCTCTCCTCAAGGCACAGCAGCCAGGTCTGCAGAAGAAGGAGCTAAAAGATTCTAATAACCACTGGGGTAGGAGACAACAAAGAAAAAGGTCTCCTAGACAGATTAGGATGGATGAACTCACAGGACTATGGCAGCATCCCCAGGGCCTGCAGAAGTCTACACCAGATTGGGTCCCAGAACTGAGAGATTAAATGGATACAAACCCCCAACCTGAATGCAGAAACTATCACCAATGCATAATTACTCTCAAATAAAAAATTAGTTTTCTCCAGTGAAGTCTTACTGGGTACACAAACCAAACTTAAGTGCCGGCTCATGCCCAGCAGTAGATGGCCAACAAAAAATGACCACAATAGTATTTTTGGAGCCTTTTTTCTCATAATTACTTGTCTTCACTTTTTTTTAACCTTACAAGTCTTTTGCTTATATATTATTTTTGGAGAGTATATTATAAAACTGGATAGAACAAGTAAAATGTACATTATTTTGAATAAAGAGTTATATCTAGAAGGAATATTTAATTTCTTTCTACTGTGTATTATTAACCTGTAGCTTTAGCTATAAGAAAGAAGATAATTAAAATGACCACCTATCATGTTATGACAAATTAAATTATACAGCAGATTAATAAATAAATATCACCTGGCCTCAATCTGCTTTATCAGTCTTACTTATTCACATCTCTTAAATATGTCATACTTTCTAACAAACTTGGCTTTAGCTATACTTCAAAAATCACATACATGCATTTAACCATAATGTTTTTATGTACCCACGGTGTTTATCTTGCAACATTTCTATTATTGTCTGTTTGTTTTCATCTTTGTTCTGTTTCTAAATTCTTCATTCCCACCTTGTTTAAGAAAATCAACTGGTTCCAAACCTGCAATTTTTGCTTCCCATCAAGCCAAACCTATGGACTTTTGTGATCTATTTTAGGCTGTTTATATTCTTCTTTGAAATGTACAAAGCTGGAACTAGTTTCATATGTAAACTTTAAGAATTAGTTATTTATTTTCTGTAATTGTGTTTTATGCAAATAAGCACCTCACGTAGTATAGATGGATGCAATATGCAGAATAGACATTAAGAAAATAGTCATATTAAAGTAAAATACCATATAGTTAGTAAGATACTATATAGTTAATAAGACATATTTGAGTATGATTCCTCCAAAATCCTTACCAAGTTTAAAACAAAGGGGGGGGGGCGTGATTCTGAGAAGGAAGTAGACATTTGTATAATAAAGACAACAACTTCAAGGACTTATAGCAGCATCAAGGAAAAAGATTGTTCACTAGAGATTTCAGGAGAAGCAGCCCTCCCAACACCAATTTAGTTCCATGGAACTGATTCTGAATTGTGGCCTCCAGAATAATAGGAAAGCTAATTAATATTAGCTTAAAGCACATGGACTCTTGATGATTCATGATAGCACCCATCATAAACTAACACTAATACAGAAATAGTAGGTTGATTCAAAAGGAATTGGTGTTTTGCATTTTGAAATTTGAAACATCATAACTAGATTCAAACACATCTTTATCGATCAAAATAGCAATCATTACAGTCAATACATTTTTGCCCATGGGAAATAAGCTTGCTTATTCCTGTAGTGTAGAACTCATACTTTAGCCTTTGACAAAACCATGGAATGTTTGGGTTTTTCTTTTTCATACTTTTTTTTTCTGGTTGTACAAAGGGTTTCCCTGCAAAGTTGCTGAGATGCTTGAAGAAGCTGTATTGACTGCTACGTACACAGTCAGTAAGGTAAATATGGTAGATGAGGCAAAACTTCATAGCCTAATTCATTCATTTGGGTGTGAACCACATGGTGTCTTAATATTCTACTGTGGTGAAGAGACACCATGACCACGACAACTCTTATAAAGGAAAATGTTTAATTGTGGCTGGCTTACAGTTCAGAGGTTTAGTTCATTGTCATCAGAGAGGGGAATATGACGATGTGTAGACAGACACGGTGCTAGAGAGGTAGCTGAGAGTTCTGCATCTGAATCGAAAGGTAGGAAGAAGAGAGAACACTGGGCTTGGCTTGACCATAGTTACTTTACCTACTGTGTACACAATAGTCACAATAGTCACAATAGCTTCTTCAAGCATCTCAGCAACTCTGCAGGACAACCCTTTGCACAACCAGAAAAAAGTAGGAAAGAATGGCATGCTTTCTCCAATAAGGGCACATCTACTCCAACAAGACCACACCTCCTAATGCCACTCCCTAGTCATTCACATCTATGATCCTATGGGAGCCAATCTTATTCAAACCCCCAGATACGGTCAGGTTGATGTGGAGAGAACTGGGTTCTTTTTGCTTAGCAGCAAAGGATGCAAGAATTACAGTTCTCAGTGCATCACATGGAACTTCAGACATACTAACCAGGTGTCATGGTTTTGTCAAAATTTAGATGGCTGTGATGGAGCTGAGCAGCAGAGCAGCAGTGACCGTGACCATCTTTTGGTGCAAATTAGGTTTTGGAAAGTTCTCTGGAGCTTCTTCTGTGTCCTGCTACTGAGCTGATCAATACCAGTTGTGGTATGGCATCCACTTTTTGTTGCCTGTCAAAATCTGACTGAGAAACGGTACACTATTGTGTAGAATAAAAGAGCAATAGTCCAACATGATAAGTTTTTTTTTAAATTTATTTTATGTGTATGAGTGTTTTGCCTCCATGTATATGAGCTCTTTGAGTGTTCCTGGTGCCTGTGGGGGGTAGAAGCGGGTCCTAGATGCCCTGGAAGTAGAGTTATAGACAGTTGTATGCCACCGTGCAAATGCTGGGAACTGAACCCAAGTCGTTTGGAAGAGCAGCCATGCTTTTAATTGTTGAGCCATCTCTCTGGCCCTATTGTTTTAGTCCTTAGTTTTCAATCAGCTCAGAAAGGTCCCATTAACATGTTATATCACCTTTGAGATTTGTCTCAAGTGCTGAGTGACCTTTGAATGGACTGGATTGAGATTCTTATTAATTTCTTTGGTAACTTCTTATGTAGTTGTAAGAGGATCAGTTTGGAAGATTGCTCTCCATTGGTCAGTATCAACTTCCACTAGTCTGTCACTCTGTCTCTCTTCTAAAGGCTCTTGTCTGCCTTGCAAATCTTAGTGAACTACCACTGCACTGAACATTCATTAATAGTTCAAATGGGTCAATTGAGCTGTTGACCTTGCGATTCTTTCTCTGCTATTTTATGATTCATTTTGAACTTGAATAAGAACCTTTGAATTTGCTTTTTGTCTAACATCATTTCCACACAAAAATGAATATAAAACAAACAAGAAGTAATAAGTCATTCTCTAAAAACATAAAATAGGAAATACCCACTAAAATGACATATGGCATAAGCACATTTAATAATTATTGTATTTCAAAATCAAATGGCAAATTTCAACAGTACAAAAACAGCAAATACTGTTACCCCAATTTCATAAAATTATTACCACTAGTTATGCCAGAATTTTCAACATTACATCAGATTGAGTAATCTTATGAAATGTTATGAGACAAGTAGTATTATAGCCAAATATTTTTTGTGAAGTGTGGCATGTCCACCTTAGACAACCAAAATTCAAACCATGGGGAGAGAGAGATGGCTCTGTGTTTAAGAGTGTGGACTGCTCCTGCAGAGGACCTGAGATTTGCTTCTCAATACCAATGTCAGGTGGCTCACCATCACCCTTAACTATAGCCCCATGGAATCTGATACTTCTGTAGTCTGTGGGCACCTACACTCACAGGTGCACACACACACACACACACACACACACACACACACACACACACACCTGTACTCAAGGTGAAACAATAATATACTGTCATCATCATCAATAGCATCAATATTGAATTAGGATCAGAGGAGATTAAAGTACAGAACCTCTTTTAGCAAAAATACATTTCATTATAACAAGACTCTGCTGTACAACACATACACACACACACACACACACACACACACACACACACCATTTATTAACATCCCACAACCATACAATTCAACTGTAAGCTCATTAGATCAAGGCAAATGTTGTTCACTCTTGCTAAGTTATTTCCTTAGAATGCCCTCAAATTATAAAATGTGAAAAAGAAATTCCTAGCTGTCAAATATGTGCTCATCTAAGATTAATGTCACATTCATTATGAACATACTCAGCAAAGGGTAATAAATAGTATGTGACATTCAAAATAATAAAAGTATTCTGACCTTTAAAACCTCAGTACTTTCCAGTGCCAGGAAAATAAGAGAAGTCAAATTTCACATTGTCTATTCTAGTGACATCATCAAGGATACTTCACTGCATTGGCTTCGTATAAGGCATCCTAGATGCCCAGAGAGTGGTTTCCTTCATGTTACCTTTTCATGTATCAAGTTTTAAAATTGCAGTAAAATATACATAACGTAAATTTACCTCTTAGCCATTTTAAATGACATTCAATAAGCCCATGCTCCATGTAACCATTACCATCATCTATTTCTGTAGTTTTTCAAGTAAAACCAAAAGCCTGTATTCATTACATAAACTACTCATCTTGTTGCTGTAACATACTACCTTGATAAAAAGAAGGGCCTAGTCTCAAAAACAGTTCCAAAGTAGTCCTTTATGGTGGAGAAATCATAGGGGCAGGAGATTGAGGAATCTGTTCACATGGCATCTAAAGTCAGGAAGCAGGAGATGAATGCTGGTGCTCAGTTCACTTTCTCCTTCATATTCATCTAAGACCTTAGCTCATGGGTGATGTACCCATAGTTAGGGTGTGTGTTTCCTCCTCAGTTAACCTAATAGAGAAAAGTCCTTACAGACATGCCCAGAGATTTGTTTTCATGGAGATTATAAATCCTGTTAAGTTCACATTCAAGATTAGTCATCGCATTGGTTCAGAGCACTTTCTGATATTACAGATCCCCTGGAATTGGAGTTAGGGATGATTGTAAACCACCGTGTAGGTGCTGGGAATCAAACCCAAGTCTTCTGCATGGCTAGTCAGTGCTCTTAACCACTGAACCATCTCTTTAGGTACCTGGGCTTTTTTTATTTTATTTTTTTACATGGGATCTGGGGCTGGAAATCAGGTTATTGACTGTATCATCTCCCCAACCCTAATTAAAAACTCTTAAGTACATGGTTGATAAGCAGTGTAGTAGACAGAATGATGAGAAGGGACCCCTCGAAATGTGCATTGGTCAGACACAGGGAGGATTACATGGGCTGTGATTGCAGTTTAAGGGTCTGGAAAAAGAAACAATGTCATAGAAATTCTGGGGTTGTATTTACTAACTATATTATAATAGAGGAAGACACTTAACACCCATCACTACAGATGACAAAGGACAGGCCACATAGTGAATATGCACAGAAGTAAGTTCTTTCATTTTGTTTCTAGGAGGTAAATTTGGTGATACTCTAGATTAAGATGAGAGATTATTAGTAACTACTGATTAATTTTCTGCTACATTCCCCAAATAGAAATCAGAACTAATTTTACCTAAATAATATCTCATTATAGGAATTGCCCTAAAGGAAAATGATTTCACTAGAAAACTTAAATTTGTCATTCATTTTCATAAGACTCCAAGCAGTAGTTATAAAATCATGCAATGTTTAAATACTTTTATTCACTGTCTTTTTAGTAATTATATACATGTATGTACATATCTACCAGTAAAACACAAGTGAGATATATCTATGTTACATTGGATAAATTTATGTGTAGCTGAAGTTTTCTCCAGTCCTGCCCAGCCCCACGGACCCTGCAACTACTTATAAAATAATCACTCAGAAGCTTGTATTATTTAAACAATTTGGCCTAATGGCTCAGACTTTTTGCTATCTAGTTCTTATATCTTAAATTAATCCATTTCTATTCATCTATAAGTTGTCACATGACTTGTGGCTTACTGGTACCTTACATCTTGCTTCTCATGTGGCGGCTGGCAGCGTCTCCTGACTCAGCCTTCTACCTCTCAGAATTCTCCTCTCTCCTTATCCCGCCTACACTATACATCCTGCCTGACTACTGGCCAATCAGCATTTTATTTATCAAGCAATCAGAGCAACACATTCACAGCATCCCCAGCATTCATGTTTTATTTTGGGTGTCAAAAATAATTGCTTGCATGACCTATTAAATGGATGAATATGAATATAAGTTTACAAGTGCATATAAAATAGATTATTGTTTAAAAGTAAACTATCAATAATGAAAAAAGATTAAACATCACATTTCTTAATTGTTATTGTTTTGATTCTGTAGTGTGCAGAATGCACAGAACAACGGAAATTGGCTGGGAAGAAATGGAATCCTCAGGCTGGGACATTCATCTGTCCACTGTAGCAGAGCTTCCACTTTTTTGAAGTTGAGTCTTCTGATTTTAATTTGTCTCCTAATTCTTAATAGCATCATCAAGGTTGTTAGCCCAGTTTTCATTCAAGCCTGCTAACAGGAAATGCATAATCTGAAATCAGTGGTTCTTACACTAGATGAGTCTCGTTCAATTCATTCATTTTATTCAAACAATATTTGTTGATTTATTATTTGCAAGGTGCTGGAGTGATAGCAACGAAGAAGACAAAGATTAAAAACTTCTCCTGTGTACTCAGAAACCTTTGAGTGCAATAGAATGGTGGGGCAACAAACTACCTTCAGTCACTTAGTTACAACAACATTCGCTTATATTTGAGCTGATCTCTAAGATTACGCATGTAATCAAACACATAAAGCTTTCTGACAGGAAAAACAATATGCATAATCTTGATCATTTCAGAGCATAAAAATCTATTCAGGTTTTATATGTAATATCTGCACCCATGTTTTTCCCATTGGGTTTGAGAACAATCCTTCTCAATGGATCGATGAAAGAAGCAAACATCACAAAACCCACAGTAAAATCCAGTGTAATTGTTAGAAAGAAAAGTCTAGGACACTGATAATAATAACCTGGGCAGAGGATTTGAAGAGTAGGGAATTCACAAATGTGGTAATCAAGGTGAATGGCATTGCAGTCTTCCATATTTCCAAATTAGAATGACCGCAAAAATCTCAAGAGGAACAAAATAGCAATATTTTAAACCCAGACAACCATCTTATCATGTTCACTTGCTGTGTGGCAGGCTCTGGCCTGGCTCAGCACAGCATTGTAATTAACTTCAGCAGGGCAGGTGTTCTAGTCATTATCTGTGTGTCCAACCTGATTCAGATTCCACGCTCTCCAACGTTCTTTGTGGCCTGGGAGGCTAAATAGTAGGGACTTGTGGTAACAGTCTCTTGTGTTAGGGCTTTGGGATTGGCCTCAGCCAATGGGAAATGTAGGCAAATTATTGAAGGACACAGGAATGATGAGCAGAATATATATAGGCTCTTTTTATCCAAAGCAACGGGAGGACATGGATGTTGTCCCCTACGAACATCACAGCACCCTTTCAATCTTCCTCTCCTTTAGCTATTAATTCCTTACCTGTGCTCCTCTGAACCTAGAAGGTGATGATAACTTTCTGCTGTGGTCAGAATGCTTCAGCATTCCTTCTTGGTTTCTATACATATCCCTGTCCTCAAATCCACAAATAGATTCTTTATTAAACTGTCCTCAACTCTCTTGTTTGAATAGGCCAAATACTCCCTGGTGAGAAACAATAGTCTTAAACCAAAATACAAACCGCGACGAATGCACTTCTCTATATTTTGTGATTAAAAGCTTAGTTTAATAGACTCTGTCCCCAAAGCAATGCTTCTGTATGATCCCTTAAGCATTAGCCTGCCCTCACAAGATGTGCCACCATCTAATTCTGGCAACTTGACTATTCTGTATATGATGAACAAGTTTTAATGTCTGCTGAAACTAGAAAAAAAAAAAACTTTAAATTGGAAACATTTGTGGCTGAGGAGGTTGCTCAGTTGGTAAAGTGCTTGTCACACAAACATGAGGACCTGAGTTCTAATCCATAGTGCCCAAGTAAAAAGGCAGGCATGGTGACTCTCTACTGTAATCCTAGTGCTGAGGAGGTAGAAAAGGATGGATCTAGGGTGCTCACTGGCCAAACAGCCTATCCAGATTGGTGAGTTCCAGGTTCAGTGAGAGACCTTGTCTCAAGTAATAAGGAGGGGAGGGGAGCAAGCAAGGAAGACAACTGGTGGTGAGCTCAGGTTTCCCTCCTCTCCACACACCTACTTGCATGGGCACCCACACTGACATGCACTACCTACAACATGCACACACACACACACACACACACACACACACACACACACACATACTCCGGTGCATGCACACATGCATGAAAAATTTGACAAAGACATAATGAATTTGTATGTTACATTTATACTCTTTTTCTGTAGTTTGTCCATCCAACCAATCTGTCCCTTAATTTCTAGCAAACTTATAATACCTGTTTTTTGGGGGTTTTTTTGTACTTAGATTGACTTAGGCAGTCAAACTCTAAGTTGACTCTACAATAGACTTGGACTGAGTTCATATCAGAAGAATTATTCATATGACTGCATCAGGTTTTTTTCTTATACCAATTGTATTTGTCATATCCATTCCAATTAAAATAATACTGAGAGTAGCTTTTATGGACTAACCAGAGAATTCTTCTAACACACGGTTCTCCTGAGGATCGTAAACTGTGATTAACTTAACTTATCCACACTCCTGCATATGTAGTGATAACTCAGATATTATTGCACTAATGTTTCCTGTTTCCTAATTTTAGTTGATGCTAATTTTGTTTCACCTTTTCGAGCATGAATTTTAATTGCAATACTACATCATAAGAAAGCTGTATCATTTAACAATGGATGAGCTTTATTAAAGGAATAATAGAAGGTGGGTGTTTAAATATAGATAGATAAGATGTAGTGATTTTCCAATATTAAAGAAAATATTAATAATCTATAATTATGTTAAAAAGTAATTCCTATATACAAATTTGCTTTTTCAAGGCAAAGCTTATCGTAAAAACAATATAATCTAAACAGGCAAATTAGGCTTATAAAAGGATATAAAATTCTCTGACTTCCTCAAAAGAGCAGTTTGAAATAAATGACAATTAGTACGAAATCTAGAGTGTCCTGATCATGACACATGCTGCATTCCATGTATTCATGTCTAGTCACATGTCTAATCTCTTAGGTCACAGGATATTTGTATTTACACTTCATGGAGAGAAGACAGGAGAAACATAACTTAGCTATTGAACTCTTTCCTGTGTTCTTTACCTTTCCTTTCTCAGGAGGGAAGTCCTTGCTCGTTTGTGACAAAGTATCAAAACATAGCCCAAACTGGACTCCAAACTCTTGTGTAGCTTAGGCAGGTCTCAAAAGCGTGATTCTCCTGGGTTGGCTTTCTGAGTGCAGAACTGCACTCATATACAACCACACTGCCTTTGTCTTTATCCTCTTATCCTTTTGTTTTTAATTATTGGGAATTTCAGAACTTGAGGAAAGATGTAGATATTGACATCACTTCCTGTGTGCTTTATAAGATCAAATACTCTGGGTCAGAATTCTACTCACATTTCTCTTTTACTGCTGTAATTTTGCTAGTTACACTCGCACTGAGTCAGAATGCTGAACTTCCAGGCGTGATTCATTCAGTGGCAACCAGA